>JAKOGI010000262.1:571752-802998 GCA_029747015.1 Carnegiea gigantea | reverse complement strand
CCCCCCCCCCCAAAAAAAAACCTAAAAAAAAAGAAACAAGAAAATGATTTCTGTGCTTGGAATCAAGTGAGAAAATTTCAGTTACTTGCTGAAATAGGATGTGTTTCTTTTGTTCTAGTCAATACTGGATATGAAGCTCTCTTTGCTGTTTCCTATCTGCAGGTGTGGCAGATGAGAACTGGTCCTCGGCTTCTAACAATTCCATGCGCAAAGGGAAGCAAGATTCTTCAGCCAACCTACAGATTCAGCTCACCGATGGGTTCATCCTCTTCCTCGTTTGTCCCATTAGAAGTTTTCTTGTTGAATGGAGACTCTGGTCAATTGTCAGTTATAAACAGATCACTCCATTAATTTGATTAAATTAAATTTTCTTCCGTTGTTGATTTGTTACAAAGGTCACTCATATATATCAAGACAGTACTTTGTTCATCCCATTTTACAAGGTTGTGTAACATTAACGCACCCCTGCAAAATGGGATGAAGGGAGTATATCAGATATATGCGAGAACAGAATCAGTATACCATGGTCCATAGATGATCTAGCAAGATGGTCATGTGACTTATGAGCCGAATTAACCTTTGATGTGCCATGCATTTTATGTCAGTGTTGGCAGCGATGATGTATTGATCGTCTTCATTATTTGAGGCTGATTAAAATGGGATTTTTGCTTCACTGTTGCATCAGTATTTTCCTTTATGTTCTTTGCTGTGCAAGTCAGCATTGGTGAAGAAGTGATGTCAAGAATTGAGCAATTGCTCCTTGATGGCTGATGTTGCATCTCTCTCTCTCCCCCTCTCTCCCTCCCTCTCTCTCTCTCTCTCTATATTGGCTGTTCAAGTAGGATGAGGTTTTGTATAAGATAAATAAATAGAGACGTTTGTCTTTTCCTCAAAATTGATCACCAAACATAGTCTTGATGATTACTGAAACTAAAACTATTAATTACCGAACATATCCATTACAGATTGTGCTTATAATATATGCGTTTACATATGATGTTAGTTAGTGATTAATATATTTTCTTGTAACGATCATGAGAGTTACATATGTTTGTTGATCGCCTCTATCATCGATATATGAGTAGAATGCTTCATTTATATAGTAATTGCGAAATTACGACTTGTGATCACTATAAATATGTTCGTTGATCATAAATTATACACTCAATTTTTTGTTAGATGAGCCTTTTTTTTTGTTGCTGTGTGCGGTAAGTTTAGCTTCATTTTAATAAAAAATCATAACATAAGTTTTTTTTTTTAATTTATGATATTAGTTAGTGAATAATAGAATCAGTTTTAGTGATCATCACAAATTATGGTTAGTAATCAATTAATGAATCTACCTATGGTGAATATAATGAACATTTTTGTTGATCATAGACTATATACTCTATTCTAGTTAGGTGAACTTTATTTGTTGTAATTTCAGTCTTATTTACATAAAAACAACATCATATATGTTTTTATTATGATATTAATTAGTGATCAATAGATTCAGTTTTAATGATCATTAGAATTACATTTGGTTCCAGACCCCGCGAAAGCGGAACCCACACTGGGAGTTATTGTTGTTGTAGAATTACATTTGATGATCAATTAGTCTATCTATCACAATTCTTATAAACTTGTTTGTTGATCATTAACTATATCCTCAATTATAGTTGGGAGAGTTTCATTTTTTATGTGTTTAAGCTTTACTTTCATTAAAAATCATAATATATATTTTTACTTATAGTCTTGATTATTGATCAATAGTTTTAATTTAAGTGATTATCAGTACTATATTTGATAATCAATTCTGAGTGAGAGACAGAAAGTACCTCCATGCGCTCATCTTATTTATCTCACGAAGTAGCTCATCCGACCAAGTGTGTACATACATACATACATACATACATACATATATATATATATATATATATATATATATATATATATATATATATACTATATATATATATAGTATACATATACATATACATATACACATACATACATACAGTACATACATACATAATAGCATATACATATACACATACATACATACATACTATATATATATATATATATATATATAGCCAATAACATATTTTATATTATACACACCACAACACACCACCACCACACACACACACACTACACACCACATATACATATACATATTGTTATATATATATATATATATTATATATATATATATATATACTATATATATATATATAATATCTATATATATATAATATATATATACAACACACACTACATACATACCTACATACATACATATAATAATATATAATATATATATATATATAAATATATATATAGTATATATATTGTAATGTATGTTGTAATGTATGATGTATGTATGTATATATAATATATCTTATATATATATACAATATATATATATATATATACATGCATATGTGTATGTATATGTATATGTATGTATGTATGTATGTATGTATAGGATGAGCTTCTCCATAGGATGAATAGGATGATGTAATCTTGGTCGTTTGTTCTGATCTAAGGGTTGCGAATAAATGTAAACTCACATGACTTCTCTTTCAGCGCTTTTCTTTCTGTCTTCCTAGTCGACCCATTGTTTGCAACTGCTCCTTTCTCGTTGCTTGCCTTATGCTTGGCTCCTTCGCTCGCTTCATCCCTCTCTCTCTGTGTCGTTCTTGCTCCTGATTGTGTAATATGTGTCTGGCTGCACTTTTTGAATTCGAGTTAGTGCAAGAAGGAGCCATCATTGATGCTAAATTCCCAAATAAATGTTTTCAAAATTAGTTCAAGTGAGTGAATTGTGATCAGTTGGTTCATTCTCGCTAGGCTTTAGTTGTCTTCTGCTTTAACATGCCCTAAATTGCAAGAAATATCTACTTCCCCCCCCCTCTCTAGATATATACACACACACACACACATACATATATATATATGTGTGTGTGTGTGTGTTGTGTGTGTGTGGTGTGTGTGTGTGTACATATATATATGTATATGTATATTATATATATATATATATATAATATATATATATATATATATATTCTATATATATGATGGGGGTGATTTCGGTAGGATGAGGTTTTGGGTAGGATGAGTAGGATGAGGTGATCAGTAGCTATTGTTCCAGTGATCGTTAATATTATAAGACAACAGTGATCAATAGCTATTGTTCCAGTGATCGTTAATATTAACTTGGTGATCAACATACCTTTAAGACAACCTTTGAAAATTTGTTCAAGATATGGTGATCACTAAGATAATACTAATGATCACTGACACAATAGCTACTGATCATTACTGATCACCTCATCCTATCCAAAACCTCATCCTACCGGAGTCACCGACGTACTCCATTACGATGAGCTTCTCCATAGGATGAATAGGATGATGCAATCTTGGTCGTTTATTCTGATCTAAGGGCTGCGAATAAATGTAAACTCACATGACTTCTCTTTCATCGCTTTTCTTTCTGTCTTCCTCGTCGACCCATTGTTTGCAGTTGCTCCTTTCTCGCTGCTTGCCTTATGCCTGGCTCCTTCGCTCGCTTCGACCCTCTCTCTCTATGTCGCTCTTGCTCTGATTGTGTAATGTGTGTCTGGCTGCACCTTTTGAATTTGAGTTAGTGCAAGAAGGAGCCATAGTTGATGCTAAATTCCCCAAATAAATGTTTTCAAAATTAGTTCAAGTGAGTGAATTGCGATCAGTTGGTTCATTCTCGCTAGGCTTTAGTTGTCTTTTGCTTTAACATGCCCTAAATTGCGCGAAATATCTACTTTTTCCTTGATTTCAATAGATTAGTTCTGTTTAGTTGGATTTAGGAATGTTCTCTATGTTTCCGACTATAAAAGGTCATGAAAATGTGATAATATTTACTGGTTAGTTTGTATATAGTTTGAATCATAGTTGATTCGAAATTTGATCACTAATGAGGTATGCTTTGATCACTAGGGCTGAGCACAAAAATCAGATACCCGATTCCGGAACCATAATCGTTTTGGACCCGGTGGGTCCGCACTCGGGCCTGAGTCAACCGGTTGTGGGACCGGTTCCAAAATTTATGACCTGGTCATAACTGGGTCTGGTATCGGGTCTTGAAATTTTGGAATCGGACCCGGACCCAATACTTGGTACTTGGTCAAAATTTAAAGAATTTTTATGAAAATTATAAAAAGTAAACCCTTAATCCTCAAGTGATGTATCTTTTATACTGAGACCCAACTCTCAACTATCCCAAGTTACCCCTTGTTTTTTTTTCTTTCAATTTGTCCCCAACTTACTCTTTGTATATCTCAAGCGTAATGGATTTCTTCCTTTAAATTTTGGTCCTTCTCCTCATGAAGCTTGTTGCTTACGACGTATTTGGTTTTATATTATTTAGATAGATTTCCTCTTTTTTTTCTATTTCAAGTGAATTAAAATAATTTTTAAGTTTATCATTCATTTTATAATCTTGATTCATGGGTTTTTGATTAACATTATCTTCAATTCTTTGAGTTTATTTCAGAGTACGTGAATCTTCTTTACTATTTATTGCTTATTTACTCTAGCCTTAGATATGAATTCTCAACTTCCCTCAATTCGTCTCTCTTTCTCTCTATTTTATTTTGAAAAAATGAGAAAAAAAATAAAAAGACATTACTTAAGAATTGGATACCCGAAATCGGACCTGGTCCCGACCGGGACCAAATTTTAGGACCTGGTTCCAACTTCGTCCGAGACCAGTTCCGAATTCTAAGACCCTGTTCCAACCAGGTCCGGTTCTAGTTCCGGTTCTAAAAAAATCAACCGGGTATCCGGTCCTGCTCACCCCTATTGATTACCACTATTACACTATTTGATCACCACTATGTTTACTGTTGATCAACCTATTGTAAGAAACCCATTTCTGCAAAGTTGTACTAGTATCTGATGACTCCATGAATTAATCACTGACCTTATTCTATTTGATCACCAAACATACATGTAGTGATCACCGGTGGACTTCTGAGAATAATCAGTGAGTAATGTGTGTGTGGTCATTGATATTATTCCTACTGATCACTTATCTTATATTTGTTGATCACTAGATATTATTCTTGGTGATCATCATATCATAGGAGATTAGATCTTACCAAAATGTGAAAAAAAAAAAATCCGAACGCTGAGTCATTTGATCACTAATCTGGAAGCAAGGGATCACAAAACACATGACTACACCCAACATACAAGGAGAAAAATTTTTGCTGCTAGGAAGGAGTAGCATATGGGATAACTAATTTTACACTTATTGATTACTAACAACATTCATGTTGATCACCAAATTTACATGTATAGAATATGAGCACTGACTAAACCAAAAAATAATATTATAAAATTTTATGACTAAATATTTTAAAATTTTATGACTAATTTTATGCTTATAGATCACTAATAATGTGTCTGTTGCTTAAAAAATTTAAACTTGTTGAAGGAGACTCTTTTTTTGATATAGCTAATCTAATATATGGCAGTAAGTAGTCATCAGATGGTTACTGTCGAAGGCATTAATCAAGTGCAGGCGTTGCAGAGTGTTCCTTCATCACAGACAAACTCTGGTGCATTGCTTATATTAATGAGGTTTTGTTGGTGGTAGTTTCTGTTGTTAACGTCTTTTGCTTTCTTAATGTTTACCTAGGACATGCCAAGTCATCGACTCCAGTAGTTATTGATTTGTCGATAAATGGCAGAGGCAATGGGCACCGAACTGTGATGATAAGACGCATGTGCTGAGGTTGGACATGGTGTTTGATAGGGTTGAATACTACCTTGAATTCTACAAGAGATACAATGTTTATGTTGGTTTTAGTATTCACAGCGGTCCTACTGGGAAGAATAAGGTGGGGAAGTATTAGAAGTGGTATGTGTGCTCTAAAGAAGGATTTCGTCAACCCTACCAAGATGTCAGAAATTACTACAGTTACAGTTAAAGCCATGCCCCAAGCCAGAGACGGCCCTGAATGGGGGAAATTGAGGCGAAAGTGGGTAGAGACAAGAGAAGGGTGTTGAGCTCATATTTTTTTGAGTCCACCGTCGATGGGAAGTTTGAGATAATCAAATTTCATGAGGGGCATGTTCACCCCCTGCACACCCAGCAGGAGGCAGTTCCTCACTTCAAACAGAAATGTCAGCTCTGTACATAAAGACATGGTATGCAAGTATGCTCGAGCTAATATAGGACCATCAAAGGTTTATCACCTCTTGAAAGAACATGTTGATGGGTATTGGCTGCACACAGAAAGATTTACAGAATTACCACAGAGATCTGAAAGCTCTCATCAAAGACACAGATGCGTATATGTTTATAGATGTGCTGAAGAACAAAAAGGAAGTTTGACCCAGGCTTCTTTTTTGATTATTAGATTGATGAAAACAACCGATTGAAAAATGTGTTATGGTCAGACTCTCTGAGCAGAAGAAGCTACGCCATATTCGCTGATATCCTGTCGTTTGACACGACCCATAAGACTAACAAGTACTCAATGGTGTTTGCGCCCTTCACTGGATTAAATCACCACAGGCAGCTAATTTGTTTTGGTGCCAGTTTATTGAGGGATGAGAAGGTGGAGTCATTCCAATGGCTGTTCAACAACTTCCTGATTGCTATGGGCAGCCACATGCCGAAAACAATAATCACGGACCAAGATCCGAAGATCAGACAAGCAGTAGCCAATGTTTTTGAGGCATCGATCCATCGATTCTGCGTTTGGCATATTATGAGAAAGCTCTCTGAGAAAGTGGGTCACACGTTGAATGGCTGTGAGGATTTCATTGAGCGCATCAAGGGGTACATCTGGGTATCGGACTCTTCCGACAAGTTCGAGGAGTCTTGGGGGGAGATGCTAGAGGAATTTCACTTAACCGACAGCGAGTGGCTGCGCCAAATATACGAAATTCTGGAGCTTTGGGTGCATGTTTACTTCAAGGAGGACTTCTCAGGGGGTATTTTGACGACAACGTCAGGTTCTGGGAGTTAAAATTCTATGTTTGGTTCTCTAACATGTGCCAACCTCAACTTGATGGAATTTTAGTTCAGATTTGTGCACGCTGTGGAGTCACAACGCCGTCGTGAGTGCAAAACTGAAAATGTTTCTTTAACATCATTTCCGGAATTGAAGACTTCCTATGAGATTGAGACGCATGCGAAGAACATCTATGTGTTCCAGAGACAGTTATACATAGGTCGGATGTACTGCCATGTGCAGGGTATCACTAATATACATAGGTCGGATGTACTGCCATGTGCGTAATGAGCAAACTTCCGAGTGGCAATGCTCATGCCACTTCTTCGACTCGGACGGGATTGCATGCGCTCACATGCTGCTCGTTTTTACATCCAATTTACTGAGAGAAATTTCGCCACCTTAGATCATTAATAGGTGGACAAAGATGGCAGCAAAAGCACCAATGTATCAGTTCGATAGTGTTTTGGGAGATGCTTGTAGAGAAATAGTCGCATAAAATAAGCTCATAGGTGATGCGTAGTCTCAGTTTTACAAGTGTATGGATCTGGCTGGGCGTATCCCCACAAAGTTGTAGTTGCCATTAAGTTCCATGATTTCAGTCGAGCACCAACTTTAGGACATGGGCGGCGAGTCAGTGAGTAATGCAGCAACCAATCTGCAGACCTACTTTGGATGTGCAGTGCCAATCCACATTGAGATACATCCAACCCCGATGTCCATAACTAAAGGAAGAGGAAAGAGGATGAAGATGGGGGGTTGAGAGGGCTATTGAGCACCATCATGCATGCGGTTGTGCCGCTGCTGCAATCAGGTTGCTTTCTATGATAGCAGAAACTGTCTGGAAAGGATACGCTAGTACACTATCTCTAAGGGTATGTATGACATGTGTGTTTCTTTCAATAAAAAAAATCAGTTTTGCGAGATTGAAGGTATTAGTTAGTGATCAGTAGGATTGCTTTTACTGATCATTAGTGTTCCTTTTGATTATCAGCTATTGAAATGATGAAAATGTGCTTGCAAAGTCGTAATATATGTGCTCACTTAGAAACTGATTGGGTGATCAGTAGAGCTGTGTTTGATGATCACAGGATTTTTTGTGGTGATTGTAGAAGGCAAAAATTTTACGACAAATCTGATGGTGCCATGTGTAAAAAGAAATCGACCAATCACAAATTGCCATGTGTCATGTAGACTTTGGTGGACCCACTTGGTCAAAATTAAGTGGCTAAAATTCAACCAGTTAAAAGCTGCCAGGTGTCGTTTGTAATGCTGAAATTAGTAATTATTTGCCTTATTTAAAAATAAGGACATAATTGCTAGGCCTAGGTCCAAAGTCGGACTTTAATCCTAACTGGCAGAGCCTATAAATAGGGGTCCTCCCCTTGTTCTAGAGGGGGGAGCTAAACATTCAGCATCCTATAATTTTCAGAGCTCAGACTACAGATGACATCCAGCTACCAAGCAACAAGGATCAAAGTTAGCTAGCTCAACATCTTCTACAACCTCAAATTGAAGTCTACCTCAGAATTCTCCATCCAGTTCATCGATCGAGATCAAGCAACTTCACCCTCACATCGATTAATTTGGGAAACTACATTAAACATTCAGCATTGCAGAATTCAGAGGCTTAAACTGCAAGCAATATCCAACTACCAAACTAGAAGGATCAAAACTTGTGAGCTTCAAAAATAGCAATCAAGCATTTGTAGATCAAGATCAATGATCATTTCAGAATTCTTCAGTTGATTTGCATCAATTGAGATTAAGCGGTTACGCCTTCGAAATAATTCAAGTAATCAGGAGATTGAATCAGAGGATCATCTCATTGTATTTAATTTAGATATTGTACCCGCATACAACATCAATACAAGATTCAATTTATTTCTAAATTTCTTGGCTAATTTATTTTAGGTTCGAAATTTGTGTTTACAGTGATGACCATAAATATGTTACTATTGCATGAAAAATATTGTCAGGGATACTTGTATTTGTGGTTTATGATCATAAAGAATTGTACTATATGTTCTTATGGATTATATTAATTGGTGATCAACAAATTCAATTGTGGTGATCATTAAAGCTGTGTTAGGTGATCGTTAGAGTTATGTTTGGTGATCACTATATCAATGTATAGTATTCAACAGAAACATATTGTGAGTGATCACTATATCAATTGTATACGTTTTGGTGATCATTAGAGCCGTGTTTGATGATCACAGGATCTTTTGTGGTGATCACCATAAATATGTTGGTTTTGTGCCAAACATATTTATGTTGTATTTGTGTTTTATTCTAATCAAACATAATAGTATATGTTTTTAAAGAATATATCATTTGGTAATCCACAACACTAGTTGGTGATCGTTAGAGGTATTTTTTGTGATCATTACAACCATGTTTGTTGACCACTATATCAATCTATGTTTTTCAACAGAAATATGTTGGTTTTTTCGCCAAATATATTGTGAGTGATATATTGGAAGACCGTTATTCTATTGTATTTTGTGTTGTACTCTCATCAAACATCATAGTACATGTTTTTGTAGAAGATATCATTTCGTGATGAACAATTACAGTGTTGGTGATCATTATGATTATCTTTGGTGATCAAAACATGTTTATTTTGTTGCGTTTAGGGTTGGCTCTCATCAAGATAGCAACATATATTTTTATAAAGAATGAGACCTAGTATCTTATCAACAAGTCCAGTAATGGTGATAAAAAAACGTATGTTTGGGATCGCTAGAAGTATCTTTGGTTATCACTGAATGTTTTTTGGGTGATCAACATCTTCTTACTTGCAGTTGCTTACTGATTAATAGGTCATTTCTTGGTGATTATTAGTATTGCTTTTGGTCATAACGAGAACTATGTCAGTGAACACCAGAGGTATGTTTGGTGATCATTCTTTATATCTCTATTAAATTCAGTACCATGAAAATTTGCATAAACATCAAAGGAATAAAATGTTACATAATGTGTTATATAATATGCAAAAACATAATTTTTAATTACAAAATAATTCCTGTCCATTGTAAATTGGCAACAGATAGAAACAGGATAGGGATAAACCTAGTCCTTCTTAGTAGCTTCCTTGAGATTGGGATAAATTGTCCTGAATTCCTTGAAATTTTAGTTGATGTGGATCTTACCCTATTGTCCTCATAGGTATAACACCCCAAATGTACATATTTCAGTGATTTCGTTCTCTTCATTAGATTCATCAATTTGAGGTATTATCCCAAACGATCAGGGTATTACGGCCGTCCGAAAAGGACAAAGCTTTGCTTGTAAATAATAAATTTAGCAACGCTAATCATTGTTTACCATCAAAAGGCATTCACACAATCACAACCCATCAAACCATACATAAACAATTCTAACATCAAACCATTTAACTATTCCAAGGTTTAAATCAAAATATAATAACTCTGGTAGATTATATAGCTTTAACATCAAAATGTTTCATAATACAGTGCTCAAAACATCTCAGCACTAACATAACACTATTCCTTTTTGTTTTGACTTTCTTGCTCACTTATCACCTTCAGTCGTCCTGCCCGCCTGAGGGTGATTCACTGAACATTTTTATAAACAAAACATGAAAACATTTCAAACTGTGAGCCGAAACTCAGTATATGCATCCCTGTATTGTTAAATGATCATTGAAAAACTGATTGGGCTCGCATTGCAATTCATTTAATTTAAAATATGGAATGAGATGAATATAAAACTGCATTGCTAATTATTATCTGATAGTGAACCCCTGGTAACTGTTACAATCTGTGGATAGGTGTACACCTGCCAAATTGATCGGGGGACCTAACCTGAAGTCGTGCGGGTAACTAAGGGATAATGTCCTATAACTGATAACTGATGGGGTCACTAATTATGTGGTAAGTTACTGATTAAACTGATTCATTGATGTACTTACCAAAACATTATAATTTTGATAAATACGTCCTGATTTCTAAAGATACAGGCAATGAACGTACCTGATACTTTTAATGAAATTCATTGAAATGGTACTATGCACGAAAAGGGAAGGAAATTATAGATTAGGGCCTGAATTTGTTCAAAATATCATAATAGGAACATATAATTAGCAAATATTTTTATTTTCATATATAATAAGTTAGTAAAAGGAAAGTAAGAGAGTAACAAGGGCTAAAATAAGTAACTCGTAACTTAGTCTTCTGATCTCCGATTAAGACCGAAAACCTCAATTTTGAAAGCTTAAGAAGTCCTAAAAACTTTTTTCACAGACCTCGGATTAAGGCGATTTAAAGGAATTTGAAAGCTAACACACTGAACTATCTACTCACCAAAAATAATAATTTTTCAATGAGCCAATAATTATCAGTTTAATCACAAAGATTGCCCTGGTTTTTGAAATTTCCCAGCTTTCAGTGTCAAGCATTTCTCCTTTCTTTTCACACAATTCCCCATCCAAAATCACACCTTAAAGTCATGTAACAAGGCTTTGGTCCTTCCCATCATCATACAAAACTATCACACTCAATTTCACTTCAAAATCATGTACATCAAAGATCATTTTTCAATCAAATATACACTAATAACATGCTTGCAATTAAAGGAAGGTTAAACCCTTGCATAATCAATAAAACTCTAACTTTTGGCCAACTTCCACCTCATCCAAGATCACCAAGAACATCCTCATAACATTATTAGAGATTAAAACCACTAAATCAAATAAAAGAATCCAAGAAAAACAAACTTTCTACTTAAAACTTGCATGATTATGAATAACCCTAACCCTAACATGCTCCCTACTCAACTCTACCATGATCAACATCAAAATAACTCTTATTTCTTATCAAAACATAATGATCAACAATCAAAAACATCAAAACAAGAACCAAAACTAAGATAAAAATCAAAACCAACAAGATCGAGATTAAGATTACTCACTTCAAGCTTGACAAAAGTAGAGATGAAGGTGATATTTAGTGGTTTTGATGATGGAGATGGTGGCAAGTGGTACTAGGATGTCGGGGGATTCGGAAGCAACCGGGGCTGGACGGAAAACACCAACAGCAGCAGCAACTTGAGGGAGGGGGCAGGCCGCGTAGAGTGAGAGAGGAGAGAGAGATATGGGTTGAGCTTGTTGTATTTTTTTGACTTATTTCATGCTTGGCTGAATTTATAGCTCAAAAAGTAGCTTTTTACTAACCATGGTTAAGCTTAAATCATGGTTATTAGTTAGGGTAATCATGCAAACTTGTTAAGCTTCAAATGGGGTGGGGAAAAAAAAAGTTGGGTTCGGAAATAAAGAGCCCCGTAACGACAACGTTTTTGCGTAACTCAAAATTGAATTTTTGTAATGTTACAGAAAACAAAATAAATTACTTGGATTAAACTTGTTAGGGCCTACTATCAATTCTTTCAAAGTTTTTGTTAATAATTACATAAATAAATAAAACCCGAATTGCCAAGTAAGGGCCCAAATAATTTTTTCCCTACCGGGATGATTAAATGCAATAAATAAATTTTAGAAAATCATTAACATGAGGTAATTAAATAAATAAACATAATTTAGGGTTGGACTATTATAATAGGTGACTATGTCGTGACAGTACCGCCCCCTCAAAACGTTGAGTTTTGCATCCTAAGGACAAAAGATAGTTCATGATGAATTAGTAACATCCTTGTTTTTTTAATATTGCCAACAAAGTCAATGTTATGCTCTAATGCTTAAATCGTTTGGATTCAGTCCAGGCAGCCACTTCTCTCATTCCCCAAAGTAGCTCTCCATGTATCTCATACAAAATATGCCACAATCTGTGAACATTTGCACTTGACCTCTGCGGCATCTTCAAGCGTACTGTCTTTAGTTTTTTAAGAATATTATGCTTAGGATGTTGTACACAGGTAAAGCTTGAGTCCTTGCTCTACACAAATTTTCCAAAAATTGCAGAACATTAGAATTGCAATGTAATGTGATGGAAATCCCTCCATCCCTTTTGTTTTAAAAGAATCAAATCAATTAGGTAAGCTCAATATGCTGATTTAAGGATGAATAAATCATCTAAGTTTTGATTAAGCATTGAAACTGCAGGGCAAGGGTTAATTTCAGCAACTAACCCGTTTTTGTGTGCTTAATTTCTCAAACATACTAAGGGTTTACATCTAAATTTTTTTATGGATTTGAAGTTAAAGATGTTGTCTTTCCAAAAAAATCAAGTTTCATCCAATTTGGACTTCATTTGGTCGTTCAAATCAGCAATTAAACCCAAAGTGTCAAAACTGCCCAGCAGGGTCAGAAGGTACCCGGTTTTGTTCTTTTTATTTCTTATGATATAGTTTGCTCTAAGTCTTGTATTTTTACATATTTTGGGTCCCCAAGATCTTAGCTTTCATGTCCAGTTGGAATTACCAGATTTGGAGTTCAATTGGTTAGTGAATTAAGCTAATTAGTAAACCTGTGCTGTTTTAGAGTCCAATCTACACGGTTTGGGAAATCAGGCTCATTCAAGGGGTAAATGACATCCAAATGCTATGATTCAAAAACAAGGGTAAACTAGACATCTTGAGGTTTCCTTCCATGTAAGGAAAGCCAAGATTACTCAGCATTTGAGGTGTCAACCATGTAGCACAAGGCACGGTAGAAACAGGCACCTAGATACCTGGTTGCTTAGCAAGGAGGATTTCCCTCCTAGATGGGTTTGCTTGAGGTGTGTGCTTGCCTACTTGGTCACCTAGAGCTGCTTGGTAAGCTGCCACTCAGTCACATAGGTGAATGACATGTGGAAGCATGAAGAAGGCGACACATGGCAAGCTATGGACCGACCACACTCAAACAACTTGGCAGCCATGCATCCATCAGCCTTTTGAGGTGGCAAACGTGCATCCCTTACCTTCCTTGAAGGGAAATTGAAGTCAACAAGGTTTCTTAATGCTTAGGAAAGAGTTTAAGAAAGAAATCTTGTGTTTTGTAGCTTAAACTTTCAGCTTATGCATGTTTAAGCTTAAACCGCGTGTAATTAAGTATAGGATTAGTTTAATACATTTCCTTGCCTAGAAGGAAAGCTTTTTTTCATGTGTTCAAAGGCCTTATAAATGCCTTTGCTGCTCTTTTGTAATATATCAAGCGTGTGTATCAAAATTAAGCAAAGACTTTGTGTCTTGTGTTTTTCTTAAACACTTAACTTGCTTATCCTTAATTAGGCCGATTAAGGTGGTGTTCAAGTGAGTCTTAATCATTGATTAGGTGGTGTATCTGTATCCTACTCAGAGATTAAGGGCCCTAAGCTCGATGATTGGTGGTGTATCTTATCTAATCACAAAGCTTTGAACTATCCCAAACACATTGAATTCACTTAAAGTTCATAAATCTAGCTTTTGGATTCCTTAAGCCATAAGCTCTCTTTTGTGTTCTAATCAGTGAACTTCTCATTCTTTTCATTCCACACATTTCCTACCCTTTCTCATACTCTTTTCAAGCTTAATCAAGGCCAAGACTTCTTGCTTTGATTCAGTTTTTAGCCCAAACACAAAACCACTTCAAACCGTGAGAAATCACAAACTTTAGGCGTGAAGGGCAGAAATTTGGCACGGCCACATCGTGTCCTTAAGCACGACCTTGCCCCCCTTGGTTCGTGAGTTTTCCACTTGTTTTGGTTGTGTTCTTGTTGTAAGTTGGCTTGGGTTGTTCCTTCCCTTGAGACTTACATCAATTTTGGTATCAGAGCCCTAAGCTTGTTCAGGCAAGGAACTCAAGACTATTAGAATTGCAATGTAATGACATTGGCATAGTTATAAACAGTAAGTTTTTAGAACTCACCAACTTCACCAGAAAGTCTCCATATGCAGCCTTGAATGTTGCTCTTGTGAGTATGTTATCGATGATCTTAAGCTTATCATCCCTCAAGTTGTAGCAAAACAAAAAGAAATGCCTTCTGTGACAGCCTCAGCTAAGAATCAATGTCCTAAATGTACAATCAAGTTCGATAAAAGTCTAAATTTCAATCAATTAATAAATTGTAAGGTATCAAGAGGACACACTTACATAACATCCCCATAGCATAACTGAAATTGCTAAGCACATAATCAAGCAATTGCAACAGCACATAATTATTAACAAAGCAAAGCAATTACAATAATGAATTTGAACTACTGCTCATAAACTCATCACTAAAAATCATCAATCCCAGATGAATTTGTGATAAAATAAGCTTGAATCATAATATAATGTCATCAACATTCAGCATCAAAAACATGATAAAGAATAACAGACGAGAGAGTTGCCACATACTTTGGACTTATGAACTATAGGATAGACAGCATGAGGACAAAGATCAATGGGTCTAGTGGCGCCGGTGGGCTCTGACAAAGGAATTAAGATGAGGACGAAGAAAATCGAAAAATTAGAAAACAAACAACTCTAACATTGAAAGCAAATCAAAAAATTGTGCTCAAAATTGAAAGCCTAACATTGCAATCAAGACAATGGTAATCTTCGACTTGATGAACAAGCCACGTGGTTGGCTATTGAGATTCCTTTACCGTACCATCTTGACCACTCATGCAAGTGCTCACGATCAACTCATATCAGGTAAAGAACAATACCAAAGTGTAAGATCATTATTCTAATATGTCCCGTTTTGTAACATTGGAAATTAAAACTATGTTGGTGCATCCAAAAATTTACATATGATATTTTATCTATTTTTAAAGTCGTATTTAAGTTCTTTTAGTCATTATATCAAGAAGGCATTTTGATTAAATTTATTTCATATAGTGTTATGGTCCATTATGACATCCTATTATATTCGCTACTTTACCTAATGAAGATAACTTTGACAGAAACCTTGAGGAAAAAAAATTTATATACTTACCTTTCAACGAAAGGGGAGAAAAATATAAAAACAAGTTTACAAATGACTTATTTGAAGGAGGAGGGGGAAAAACACTGTTATAAATACCGTACCATATCGCTCAGAGCATATCGTACCGGTCAAGAAACGGTACAAGTTATTGTCCGGTATTGTACCAGCCAATACCCCTCTGTACCGTCAACTATGGATGGTACTGGTATTTTTGATTAAATACCGCCCAGTGCATTAAAATTTTAAATTTTTTGTACTTTAATTTTTTAATTTTTATGAAATTCAAAACGGTATGGCCCTGATACAACGGTATATAAATTCGATATGTCTCGTTCCAGTGAAAAATCGGTACAATCATCGGTAAATATTTATAACTTTGGGGGAAAAAAAAGCAAAAGTGATAATTAGTTATAAACATATATAATTTTTTTTTGAAGTTCAATTCTTTTGAATTGGAATTGAGCTATTATCTGTTATAAATGGATAGCTTTGCTTATGATGTCGAAACATTTGAGCCAAGTTATATTAATAGTCATAAACAAATTAAGACGCTTGTTATCTAAATTTGCCAAAAAAGAATAATTATGCGCTTTCATTAGTCATAGCACTCATGAGTCATGACCCACAAGTCCTTGATCTCCCACTTTTCTGATAGGCGTCCGCCACCCCAACATATAAAACCTTACAGATCCTAATTTGCCCTTCACCTCATTCGCTTTGCGTTGTGGCATCCAAAGCTCTGAAGTTCTTCCTTGAGGATTTCGCAACTTCGACGCAACTAGTCACCGCCGCCAGCACTGCCACACCCACCACTGCCGCTGCCACCGTCAGGTTCGTCATCTAATCGCTTTCCTTCAACTCTATTCACTGTTTCTCGTGAATCTCGGTTACCATGTATTCTTGAAAATGGATATCCAGTGAATAAATTGCATCTCATAGTTTGAATTGGGAGATGCTTCCACTGTTTGAGCTGATTAGGTGTTATTTGCACTTGATTTAGTGAAAAAGGATACTAAAGAGTCTATCTTTTTCTATCTCTCTTGATTTTCATGTCGAATTTATTGATTTATTGAGGCTATTTTCAACGTAAATTCCTATTTCATGGACGATTTCTATCTATGTTCTTCTATTTCGTACGTAAAGGCCCATTTTTCCCTGTAAGAATACGATCTTTTTAGCTAATTTGCAATAAACCACCAGAAAAATCCAAGTGGAGGAGACAGACTATTAGGGCTAAATTCTGAAGCAAATTTTTGGTGTGATGTGTGACTTTCGAATTAGGTTCAAAATAAATCTCTTTGCTTTGCTCAAGGTTATAGGAATCGGCCCGGCCTGGTCCAGCCGTGAACTGCCACCCTCAGCGTTCTGATCGGTGCTTCAACTCGTCTGAACTGTTGAATTGGCCAAAACTATCATGAATCGGAAGAATCGGAAGAACCGTGGTTCAACCGCTATTTCAGCGTAACTGGGCTTTTTGCTGGGCCAAGCCACTTTTTTCGGGTGGGTTCAGTTTCGAAGTTAAGACAGAAACCCTACTTCCAGTTTGCCAGTCGGCCAGTGCTGAATTCTCTCTCTTCTTTCTTCGTCTTCTCCACTCCTCGACGCTCCCTGCGACTCTGCCAGGCCACTCTCTCGTCTCCTAATCTCAATCTCTCTCGTCTCTGTCGATCTACCGGTGCTACAGTGCTACTGCTGTCGTGGGTCTTGCGCGCAACCAGCCATCTCTGTCGATCTAAGGCTGCTGCTTGCTGGGGCTGGCTACTGCTGTCGCGGTCGCGGTCTCGGTCTCGGTCTCGGTCTCGACTCTCGCCCATTCAGATTTGAGTTTGCCTCAGACTCTCAGTCACCTACATAGTGAGCATTGGGCAGTGAGCACCCTCATCCTTTCTGGCTCTCTCTGATTCTGTTATTCATAATTTGATTAATTTCAATTTTCATGTGCGTTTTTCTTTTCGTTTTTGTTTAAATTGGGTGTATTTGCTGCAGTTGATGAATAATGAATATAAAGGCTTGAAGTCTGAATTTCGATTGAAATTTCAATAATGATTTTGAATGTTGATATATTGATAGAGCTTCTCTAGGAAATTAGGGATTTCGAGGAGAAGCAAAGAATTTTAGAGAGACACACAAACTGACTTAACAAACTCAGCCCCACAAATCCAACAACCTCTCAGCTATTTCCCTCCCACTATCACGAGTCAGGCACGTGATGTACAGCCTGTGCTGTATCAATTCGACCCCCCTTAGCAAGCTTGTCCTCAAGCGTCCAAGTTAAATCCAGGGAATCCCTTCTCGATATCAGTATAAAGTTCCCAGGTTGCTTCTTCCTTGGGAGTATTAGACCACTGGATCAGAGTATACACCACGGCCCCATGTCCTTTTCGCCCTAGCTTCCTGTCTAGAACTGCAATGGGTTCTGCAGAGATGAGGCCTTGCTCATCCATGGAAGGTAAGGTACCCTGAAGAGGACTGGTCCCAGCATACTTCTTCAATTGAGAAATATGAAAGACTGGGTGGATCTTGGAGGACTCTGGCAACTGAAGTTTATATGCGACTGTACCAACTTTAGCAATCACAAGAAAAGGGCCAAAGAATTTTGCTGAGAGCTTTTGATTCACTCTTTTAGCCACTGACTGTTGCCTTGACTGTTGCCTATAAGGTTGAAGCTTCACAAAAGCCCAGTCTCCCACCTCCAATACCCTATCCGTTCTGTGTTTATCAGCCTGATGTTTCATCCTCAGTTGGGCTTTTGACAGATGATATTTAAGCATGGTTATGCAATCTCCCTTGCCTTTAGACTCCTGTCCACTGCCTCCACCCTACAATCTCCAGCTACATAAGGAATATGCAAGGAAGGAGGTTGACCATATACAACTCTTAGTTTGAAAAAGCGCGAGGCGCAAAGGATCCCAAGGCGCGAGGTGAAGGCGTGCACCTCAAGGACACGAACCTTTTTTTAGCTAAAAAAAGGTTTGAAAACAATTTTCATGACTTATTTATGATAATTGAGTAAAATAGTGGCATCAAAGAACAATTGGACATCAATGTAAGTACCAAAAGTATCGCAAATAGTCCACAAGACGGTAATTTAGCATGACAATACGCTAAAAAGTAAAAAAACACACATCCCCAAGACGGTAATTTAGCATGACAACATTCTCAAGCTAAAATTCCATAGCAATCAAACAAATAGTTAGTGAGGCACTAATTACTAACTGCATTTTACCCCCCCCCCCAAAAAGACAAGACAATAGCGCACACACACAAACTGCCTGGCAGTGGGCACTGCCACTGACCAAAAACAAATTAGATTGTTGCAAATTTTTAAAAAAAAAAAACCCTAACATTTCTAGCACGCAAAGCCCCAGCTGCCCAGCACCAACAGACCCACAAAAAAATAAAAATTAAAGCAGAACCTCAAAGAATAGAGAAGGCCGAAAGACAGAACAGAGGAGGAAAGCAGCAACATGCAAAACAGAGACCAGAAGCAGATGAAAATGGCTCGAACAGGGACAGATAAAGCCGAAAGAGAGGATGAGAGCTTAAGGGAGAGAGGAAAACGAGAAAATAAAGGAGAAAAAGAGGACACAGCCATGGCCGGCCTATGTCCTGTAGCAAGGAAGAAGAAGAACAGCAGGACGAAGAAGAGAAGAAGAGAAAGCAAAGACTTACCTGATGGAAGGAGATGAAGGCTTCGAATGAGATGATTGAGCCCTCTAGGGTTTCGAAGGGTCGAGTTGAGAGGATTGAAGAAGCTAGCCAAAGCCAACTTTGAAGTATTCTTTTACAATTCTCTCTCTCTCTCTTTTTTTAAAGGAAACTTTAAGATCTTCTGGGCGCGCGCCTGGCTCATTTTGCGCCTCGGAGTGAGGCGCCATGAGGCGCATGCCTCACGTGGCATCTGGAATGGGCTTCGCCTGGGTGTGGGTGAGGTGCCAGCCCAGGCACCTCTCGCCTAGGCGCTCCTCACCTGCGCCTTTTCAAACTAAGGAGAGAAATATTGAATTGTTATTGATATCCTTCTTATTACAATAGCAGCTTTCCAGGCCTTTTAATACCCTTCAGGTAATACGCTCTCTCTCTTTCTCCCGAAACTGACTTAACAAACTCAGCCCCACAATTCCCAGCTATTTCTGTCCCACCATCACGAGTCAGGCACGTGATTTACAACCTGTGCTGTATCATATATGTCAAAGTGAAACATGCTTCACTTCAGTTGCTCTGTTGCTGGAAACTTTGCTTCATGCCTTTATCTATTCATTTGCTTGAATGCTTGAACTTCAGTTGCTTCAGTAGCTTAAATGGATGTTCTGTTTTTGTACATGTGAAATTTGCAGAAACTAGTAACGGGGGACTATAATAGCTCACCACCTTCATCTACCCCGACCCCTGATTCGTCTGCTGTAAGTGCACAATCAGTACGACAAAAAACTGATCCAGCTTGGGTTCATGTAACTGAGGCAAAATCCAATGAAGGGAAGAGGCTGTTGATTTGCAATTTTTGTATGCCAATTTGTGTTGTGGACTTTCATTATGGACATTGTAAGACTTTTATTATGGCATTCAAGTTTGTGGGTTTGTTTTCACCTTTCGGTATGTTGTATGTGGATTATGGGAACTTTAGACATTCTTGGATGCGATGGAAGCTGGAAGATGCTAACATGGATGTTGCGTAATGAGTTAATTTTTAAAATTCATTTTTATTCTTAGCTTATATACATGAATAAAGGTTTGAAAGTGGAAAAAAAAATGATTGTACAGGGAATGATGTCCAATTTTACATGGAAAAACATCTAAATTTTCAAAATCCAGTTCAATCCGATCCAACTGGTCTAACCGATTCGACCATCGACCCAGTCTCATGACCGGTTCACTCTCCGGTTCGATTTTGGCAACCTTGGTTTTGCTTAGCGAAGTTTTCTATTAATGGAAAATTAGAGGCCATAGGCAATTATTGTTCTGTTGTGTTCTCTCTCTTTTGTGTTTCCCGCTTCCAATTTATCATCTAGGAAGAATCAATCTTTTGCCCTTTCGATCTCATCAAAAGAAAAAAAGAATGAATTTTGTCCTTTTAATGTGCTAATTCCCAATGTAACAAACGTTTTGCTGTCTCAACAAAAACTGGAAACTGGAAAACAGGGTTTGATGTGCTCTGTTGAACTCTTCATTGTTTGGTTTGATGATGTGTATGACTTGATATTGATTGGTTTAAGTGGTTCTTCTTGCTAGGCTGATTGAGAAAGTTCTGAGCTTGTTGGGCTAGTTTATACAGGAGGAAGATGGGTTCTCGTTTTTGGACTCAGGTTCGTATGCCTCAGATATTGCCGTTCATTTTCACATCTGCAGTTTTGATAGTTCTTATCTATGGATCAGTGAACACCAACTCTGAATCGCATCCCTGTTTCTGGTTTTTTAGGGTGACAGTGACACTGAGGAGGAGGAGGAGGAGGAGTTGAGTGAATACAGTGATAGTGAAGGTGAGGTCACTCACGGTGGAGACTCTGGTGCGCCTGCTGCTGGAAACAAGTATCTGCAATCAGATGATAGTGACAGTGATGACTCGGATGGCCAAAAGCGAGTTGTTGTTTCAGCCAAAGATAAACGGTTCCAAGAGATGAGCGCTACTGTTGAACAGATAAAGAATGCCATGAAAATCAATGACTGGGTGAGCCTGCAGGAGAGCTTTGATAAAATAAATAAGCAACTGGAAAAAGTCATGCGTGTTGCTGAGATGGGCAGGGTCCCTAATGTCTATATAAAAGCTCTTGTTATGCTAGAAGATTTCTTGAATGAGACCTTGGCAAACAAGGAAGCCAAGAAAAAGATGAGCAGCAGCAATGCCAAGGCATTGAACAAAATGAAGCAAAATCTGAAAAAGAACAATAAGCAGTATGAAGAGCTAATGGCCAAATATAGGGGGAATCCTGAGGTAGAGGAGGAAGAAGAGGAGGAAGAGGAATCTGAAGGGGATGATTTTGGAGAGGATATTGAGGATCCCTCTGATGCTCTTGGATCAGAAGCAGAAAGTGATGATGATGATGACAAAGGAGGTGATCAGGACCTGCTGGATGATGATTGGCAGAAGAAGCTTGGGAAGAAAGAGAAGTTGATGGAGAAACAGTTTATGAAGGATCCAAGTGAAATTACTTGGGATATAGTCAATAAAAAGTTTAAAGAAATTGTTGCTGCTCGTGGTAGAAAGGGTACTGGAAGAGTGGAGCTTGTTGAGCAGCTCACCTTCTTGACTAGGGTTGCAAAGACACCTGCGCAGAAGCTGGAGATTCTCTTCAGTGTTGTGTCTGCACAATTCGACATCAATCCTAGTCTCAGTGGGCACATGCCAATAAATGTGTGGAAGAAATGTGTTCAGAATATGTTGATCATTCTCGACATTCTTACTCAGTACCCAAACATTTTGGTTGATGATACAGTTGAGCCTGATGAAAATGAAACCCAAAAAGATAAAGACCATAAGGGCACAATTCGAATATGGGGGAACTTGGTGGCCTTTCTTGAGAGGATAGATGTTGAGTTTTTCAAGAGTTTGCAGTGTACTGATCCTCATACACGTGACTATGTTGAGAGGCTGCAGGATGAGCCTCGGTTTTTGGTACTGGCCCAAAATGTCCAAGAGTACTTGGAAAGAAGTGGCAATCTCAAAGCAGCTGCAAAAGTAGCCCTGAAGCGTGTTGAGCTTGTGTACTACAAGCCTCAACAAGTATATGATGCAATGAGGAAATTGGCTGAACTGGCAGAGGGGGGAAATGATGAAGCCACAGGTGATGAGTCTAAAGGGGCTGATGAAGTTAAGGGCCCTCCGTCCTTTGTTGTAACCCCTCAGCTTGTGCCTCGGAAGCCTACTTTTCCGGAGAGCAGCAGGTCCCTGATGGACAGCTTAGTTTCCCTCATTTACCAGTATGGTGATGAGCGAACTAAGGCTCGTGCAATGTTGTGTGACATATATCATCATGCGCTAATGGATGAGTTCTCTGCTGCTCGCGACCTGCTGTTAATGAGTCACTTACAAGATAACATTCAACTTATGGATGTCTCAACCCAAATACTTTTCAACAGGGCTATGGCTCAGCTTGGTCTTTGTGCTTTCCGGAGTGGACTGATTTCTGAAGGACATGGTTGCCTTTCTGAACTGTATTCTGCTGGAAGGGTGAGAGAGCTTCTTGCCCAAGGTGTGTCACAAAGCCGCTACCATGAGAAGACTCCAGAACAGGTAATGCTTTTGTTCTTTATACGCTGTGTGCTTTGTTGTTGGAAAATCTTTCTCAGCTGCAAGTCTTCTCATTGCAATCGGTGCTGGTGGGGTAAATGGAACGGAAACTCAAATCTGCTCGAGTGAGGTGCTAGTAACCAAGTAAAGATCCACGTGATTCGAAAAATGGAGATGATTTTTTAAGCTAGTTGGGTTGTTGGGTTCAGGTTGTGTCTGTCTTCACTCATTCTTTTCTGGTATGTCTTTTCCGCAAAGAACTTTCCTCTTCTTTTTCATTTACAAATGCTGTGTATGCGTGGTTTTTTTTAATTTGGGGGGGGGGTTGGTGTGCAGCTTTTATGTACAGTAGTCATGGAACTGGACTGGAGCAACTCGGCTGTTTTTAGCATTTTGATATAATGCTGCATTCTTTGATTGTTTTTTGTGCTGAGTCTCCCCTACATTTCTTCATTGATTTCATTTTTTGGTTGCTTTCAACATTTTACCAGGAGAGGCTAGAAAGAAGACGCCAGATGCCATACCATATGCATATTAACCTGGAACTCTTGGAGGCAGTCCATCTGACTTGCGCAATGCTGCTAGAGGTTCCTAACATGGCTGCCAACACCTTTGATGCCAAGCGCCGTGTTTTAAGCAAGACTTTCCGTAGACTTCTAGAAGCGAGCGAGAGGCAAACATTGACCGGCCCACCTGAGAACGTCCGGGACCATGTCATGGCTGCATCTCGAGCCTTGATCCAGGGGGATTTTCAGAAGGCCTATGATGTCATCACGTCTCTTGATGTCTGGAAACTTCTGACAAACCGGGAGAATGTCCTCAATATGCTCAAGTCCAAGATCAAGGAAGAGGCTCTGAGGACCTTCCTTTTTACCTATGCCTCTTCATACAACTCCCTGAGCCTGGTCCAGCTGTCTAAGATGTTCGACCTCTCAGAAACTCAGACTCACAGCATTGTCAGCAAGATGATGGTGAATGACGAGCTGCATGCCAGCTGGGAACAGCCCACCCGGTGCATCATCTTCCATGAGGTTGAGCACACCAGATTGCAGGCTTTGGCATTCCAGCTCACCGAGAAACTGTCAGTCCTCGCTGAGAGCAATGAGAGGGCCATGGAGGCCAAACTAGGAGGTGGTTCATTGGATGGTCTGCCACTGAGGAGGAGGGAAGGACCAGACTATGCTGCTGTTACTGCAACTGGAGGTGGTAGGTGGCAGGACAACTCGTACTCCCAGGGAAGGCAAGGAGGCCGCTCGGCATACAGCGGGAGACCATTGGGTCCAGGTCAGTTCAGCGGAGGAGGGTATTCGAGAGACCGTGGTGGACAGTCAAGAGGAGCAGGGTCTTACAGTAGGGCATCCATGAGGGGCCAAATGGATTCATCTGCCCGTATGGTCAGCCTTAATCGTAGTGGAGTCGCCCGTTGATCTCGTTAAATTTTCAATATTTATCTCTTTAAGTGTTGCTTTCGAGACTTGAGCGTGTTTTTTGGTTACAAACATTTTTGAGGTTAGGTTACTTTGAATTGCGAGACTGCTGTGTAATTAGGTTGATCTTTGTGATAAACTCTAGCATATTGTTTAACAGCTACTATTCACCACTTCTGGCATCACTGCTGTCTTTCCATTGATGTGTTTTTTGGGTCATTAGGGACGTTTACAAGGTCGTTGTCAGTGCCCGGTCAAGTCTCCTATGCTTTCACTGAATGCGGGCAAATTATACTGCGTGTCTGCTTGAATTCGTAATGGTAATAGCCTGCCTGAGTTTGTGATCAAAGTTGTTACTAAATTTTTCAGAATATCTAAAGAGAAACATCTAATTAATTGACAGTGACAAGAATGTCAGCCTGTTCATGGGCCTAAGTTTGCCCTTGCAAAAAGAGAATTAAATTGACACAATCCCTCAAAACTGTTGTCAATGCTTTAGTATGATAGAGATTATCAACAAAGGCATACAACTATGGCAGAAAGAGCTGAGAGATACAATATCAATTCAATTGTATGTTATCACGGATGCTCAAAGGGTGGCTAGGAGGTTGTTAAAGAGTAGCAGAAGTAGTATTGAAGTTGGCCGAATATGTGAACCTTGCAGCCGTGCTCGAGTAGTAAAGAAACACATTTTTTGTTTAGCTCAATAGCAGTTGCCACCACTTAAAGTTGAGAAGCCACTATACCATAAGCTCATATTTATCATTCCTAGTAACATTGCACGTTTTCTCTTCATCAGCAAAATCGTTACCTTGATATATGCTCAGTTAATAACTCGTGTGGGAGACCTGTGTTGATAAGTTTTTTCACATAAGTCTTCCTATCAAAACTAGTACAAAGTCAATAGTCAATTACTGAAATAAACTTCTTAACAGTATGTGTCCTAACATAAGTCATTGCTGGTTTTGGTTGCTTAGGCACTTCATGAGGCTAAATTTTACTCTCAAGTTGCTTCTTCAAGATATCCCGTCCAATGTCCTAGACGAGCTCCGTGTGTCCGCAACAAGTCAACAGCAACTTCATTCACTCTGAAGAAGGAAACTCATCACACTTTGGTAGCAGATGGAGCCCACATGGGCACTCCCTCGTCTGAGGGTATTCAAGATACCCAAACTCAAGCTGCGGTTCATTTTGACATGGAAGGTTCAGGTGAAATCCAACCAGTGTCTCTTGCTATGTTGCCGTGTGAAGCTGTCAATGACAAACGTGTCTCTGTTGATATGGTTTCTCCTAAAGCCAATGCTGTTGAGCACTTTGATATGGAAGGATCAGGTGAAATCCAACCAATGTCTCCTGTCCTGTTCCCATGTGAAACTGCCAATGATAAACGTGTCTCTGTCAAGATGCTTTCTCCTCAAACCAATGTCATTGAGCACTTTTCTGAGCATGGACCTGAAGCAAGTGCCAATGCTCCCAGTGAGGCAGATACCTTTCTGAAGAGCCAAGCATCCAGCTTTAATCTTACTGAGGTGGCTCAGCTGCTAGATGAAGATGATGATTGCTCTAGCTATATTCCTGAATCAAATACTCCTCTGGTGACAGTTAAAGGTTACAGGCTAAAGCCAAATTTTGCACCTGTCTCCGAGATATCCTTTTGAAACACGGGGATATTGCTGCTAACTGTGGTAAGAAATCCATTGCTTTCCGCTCCTTGCTGATGGAGAACGTGTGTAGCATTTTTCAGATACTGCAAGCAACAGAGTTTATGTCAATCACCCCAATGGAAATTGACAGGCTCCTGGGTCTTCTCCGTGACATAGAGTCTAGTGATGTCAAAGTTAAGTGGCTCCACCAAAGGCTTCATGAAATTCAGGAAGCAAAGCAGCTATTGAAGGAATCTCCAAAACTGAAGCTGACCAAGAACCAGAGTTCCCTTGCTACTAAGATGATAAAGAAAGACATTGAAACCCACGAGGAAGAGGTGTGCAAGCTTCAAGAGAAGATAAATTCCCTAAAGGCTGAGCTGGAAGTGAGAAGGGCAGACGAAAGGAAGCTGGATGAGGTGCTCTCCCACACCAAGTCCCTGGTGAAAAGGTTCTATTACGGTTCAATGATTGATGGTTTACTGTGATGGAGCTTTCGATTTTCTGAACAAACCTAATTTACATGAAGACTCTAAATATCCCGGTAACATCCTCTTTTGTTGCGCCCTTCTTGGACACGGCATTTATTCTGTTTAGTTATGCTTTAATCTAACACAAAAGACCATCTCCTGAGCTGGATCTCTTGCTGCCGGCATATCCTTCATGTTGTGCTGATATGTTAATGAAAATGTGATTGTGTGCTGCACTCAAATTCTGTTAGTATGGATGACTTCTGTTATTAAGAGTCAGTTACCAATTCCTTTTGCATAGTTCCATTAGTTATGAGCCTGCTGCAGCCTTAGTTATCTTGATTGATTTATAGATTTTACGTAAGAGGACATTGTTTTCTTGATCTTACTCTGAAGAGCCATTGTCATGGGACATTTTTATGCATATGTAGGTGTTAGTGTGTTACAATACTAGACCTTTTAGCTACTGTCAGAGAAGAGATTAGGGACTGCCTACCTTACCTCTGTATTTTATCATGCATAACAAAGAAAATAACAAGTCACTAAACTGACATTAGGTTTGCATGATTGCTTGTTGAAATAAGAAACTTAGAGATCCCTGTTACTCCTTACCGTTACATGAGGATACAAGCTTCAACTTGTAGTTGTAACCCTCTCAAACATATATTGTTTTTCTGAGAGACGGAGCACACAAGGAATTAAGCATCTTGTTCCTGTCTTCCTGAGATTTTATTTTTTTTTGGGGGGTTTTTTTTTTTGGGGGGGGGGGGGGATTTTCCCAATTTGTCCCTTGAACAAGTTAAAGGGGAGTCTTTATCATTGTTAAGTTGGCAAATTATTGAAAGCAAAGCTATTGTTCCCAACATATTGCTTTAGTAGTTTCATTGATGCCTCAAGTTCATGAATAGAACTACATCAGATTTCGGCAGACCCTTGTAAGCCAACATATTCTTGTAGTAGCTTTTGTCGAAATCGAAAGAGGATGCATTGTCTAACAAAAACTAGTTGTATTCCCACCGGACTGTTGCCACCAGTTGTGAGCATATCATTGGTCTAAGATGGTGTAAGGTTGTCTGTTGCCAATTCGGTTATGGAACCTTTGCCTGAGGCTGGTGCACCTTGCATCCCCAGTTGAGTGTCCTCCCTTCACAGAAATTATAGCCTATAGGAGTAAGCAAAAAGCTGACTACTATACTAGTTGAACCCTGTATGAAAATTTGTACAGCATCTTTATAGCCTTTTCCTTGCGAGGACTCGGACCCAACCATGTTAGCCAAATGACATGTGTGCCCACTTGTAGATTTCCTTTAGGATTTCTTTTTGATATCCTAAAATTGTGGGGTTCGTTTCCTTCTGAATCCCAGTTGTTGGAAATGCTCTAAGTCCCATCACCACTGCTATCATGGGAGACTTTACAGGAATAGATGATCATATTTTTTGCCTTTCCAAGATTTGCAATTGATATTATGTGAATGTCAACCTTTTCAGCTGTAAACAAAACAATAAGATGGCAATAATTGTGGTTAGAATACCTGAAAGGCTGAAAGTGCAACCAGATGGACTATGTCAAGTCTCTCAAGCGTCAACTTAGTAGAATAGCCTGAAATGTGTTGTATTAGGAGCAGCTAGTAAGGATAGATTGTGTTCTTGTTGGATAAAGATATAGATATTTCATATCATTTTCACAATGGCCAAATGCTGATGCTGTTTACAAGGAAAGCCGCGTCTTTGGCAACTAAAGCCGAGATATCATCATAGGACATTGTCAAGGGCTCTTTTCTTTGAGTGCAGCCTTGATCTTGTCAATCACCTCAAAACATGGGGCTCAGTTGTGGTTAGGGTTCGATCTCTGCTAACTTACGCTGGTTCCATTCCTATCTAGCAGATCGACCCATCACACATGGCCTGCAGGCTGCGGTCACACTCACAACTCAACACATACGAAGCCTAGTCAACTATTGCCTTATATTTTGAGTAGAAATCGAACTTACTGATAGTCTACTGGTTTGAGTAGTGACATACCAAAACTTATACCATAGTGTCATTATATGATCTACAAAAGTAATCTTGTGCATTTTAGCTGGTACGATTAATAGTGCCTCATATAAGATAACAAAGATAGATGCATTTGTATATTTTGATTGATGCACTGTGGGTATTTTAGATATTAGACCTGCACTAACCAGTCATGGACAAGGAGTTTAATTTAGGAGAGAGAAGTGGTGAAGTTGGTTATAACTTTTGTTTACAGTTGGATTTAGTTTCTTGTTCCGCTTAGGGATTTAGGTAGTATTTTGCTTGTTTTCTAAATCTTCCAGGATGTTATAGACAGATGCCCTGTTTTACTATGTAATTGTCCCCATTGATCATTGGATATTGAGGATATTATTGAATATTTCTTTCTTTGTTGACTTCTCTTCTTTTATTTCCTAATCCTTTCTGCTTCTCAATATTTCCCATTCCCTTAATTCTCTTTAATATTTGCTCTTTGTCCCTTTTGGCTATAAGTCCTCCCTTCATGGTTGCTATCAGCGGCATTTCTTACGATCACCTGAGCTTAGACTTGTAAATGCTTACATCATCTGAAAACCTGACTTGAATCTGCCCAAAGACCTTGGTTTTGAACACAATTTTTTGATGCAAAACTACGATAAATAAGCTTGAGATTTTAAGAACACTTTCTTGCAAGATTTTGCAATATTATGAATATATGAGCCTGCTATTTTAAGCTGCTGATAGCTTATTCTTGTTATAAAGACTGTTTGAAATTATTCTGGTGTGTGAATCTAGCTGCCTTTGTTGTTGAGCAGTCAAGCCAACGTTACTACTGCGCAGTTAGTATTGGCAATGATGCTGTTATTTCAGCATACAGGTGATCAGTTTCATTGCAGAGTCTCTCACTTTTTTTTTTCTGCATCCCATTTTTTCACGTTTTCTGGGCCCCGGGGGGGTTAGGTACTTGCTTTTAAAGGCCCTATCCTTCTTTGACTGCCGTCAGCCTAGTCTTTAGTGTATAGTCCTCCATGAAAGAAAATTTTCCATTATGAAACAGGGTCCATTATGAAACAGGCTTTCAGAGGACAAGAGCAGGTCTCTTGTAGGAGCTATCCTATCAAAAGTGGTGCCTGCAACAGTATCAACAATAGTCTCTTTCTCCAAGTTGATATGGCGAAGTGAACAGTCACCACCAAAGAAATCAGAGCCGAAGCCTCAGCCATTTGCTCGAGGTGAAAATGCTCTATTCAATATTGCTTGAATTGTGCCTGTGCTAGAAGATACTATTACAGCTTAGCGGAGTTGAAACAGAGGGATGTGATTAAGTATAGTTTCCATATTCTATATTGTTGTTTCCTGCTATTGATTACATTATTTGAAAAGAACGCTGAAAATTGAAGCAAGAAATAACCATGTAAACCTTTATGCGTAATATCGACCGAAGGCCTATAGTTCATCTGTGACTCTTGAATCAGCTGGATTTTGGATACTACTGGAATACTATTGTAGAAAGGGCTTTGTTCATTCTAGTTGATGGTTGCTGAAAGATACAAAGATGAACTCATGAAATGCTTTGCGAAATCAAAAGTGGAAACACAATCAAGCCCTAGCTAAGTGCCTCCCAGTTAGATGGTTTCTCTGTTATCTAAATAACATTTAAGCCATGTTGAGGAACTCTTCATAAGTTTTATGCAGGAAGATTGCTGTCTAACAAAGCCTGCTGGCAGTTTAAAATATGAGTTGGAGGAGAGCACTTGCTGTTAAAACTGCAGCTGATCTTGGATCTTAAATGAATTGCAGCTAGCAAATAGGATTTACTAATTTTTACTGAGAAGGATCAGGAAGCAGCCAGAATGGCAACCCAGACCTACTTGTGGGATGTCGGGATGCTGTATTGATCTTCTGTCGCAATGAAAAGGATTAGGTTTATTGGAAGTACACTAGGATTTGCCCTCTTCCTTCTTGTGGGTTTGGGCTAGTTCACTTCATCTGATTTGTTTAGATGTTTTTATCAAAGCCATGAACTACTCAGTGGACTCTGAGATTAAAGTAGAAGTCGTGTTTTTCAGTAAAGTCTTGATATATTTCAGGAGAACCTTGCGAAGTTTCGACAGAGCTCCTAACTTTAAATAGAGCTGTAACTTCGAGCAGAACTGAGAATTTTTATGCTCATAATTCTTTTAAAAAGATGAGAGGTTTCCATTGAAGATGAAATGAACATAACATGATCCGCTTCATTTAAAATTTAAACTATAAGTATCTGAATAATGTGGAGCATGTCTCTTCCGTCCTTTATCTTAACTGGTTGCATCTTTGATTTGGGTTCTCATTTGGTCATTGAACCCCTTTAAAAACTATCTGATTAACTGCAGTGTATCTGGAGTACAGTAGCAACCTCTTCCCTTACTGATTGATTATTCACTTTCAATAAGCTTTTTGGCATGCATTCTTGGCCATTTTATTTTAAATTCTCTAAGTTGCTACAAGTTATACATGAGTTTCCCCGTCTCCACTGGTATTGTTAACACAAAAAGTAGGTAATTTAGATGAGTATTTTACTATTGACATTTTGATGCATAATTTTCATTTCTAGAAATATTTGGATAATCTCCTATTTCAGTGCATATATTATTTATACTTCCTATGTAACTTTTTGAGATTGAATCTCTCTCTCTCTTTCTCTTTCTGCCCATTCGTATATCCTTGTGATCATTACTGAATCTTTTGAGATTGGGCTAGGCGTGCTACAGCTTGCATGTTTATTGGTTGATGTGCAATTAGCTTTTTTTAAGTTCCTATCATCCTCTTCAGTTTCATCTGTCAATTGAACCTCTTCAGTTTCATCTGTCAATTGAACATCTTCTTCCCCTTTGATGTCATTTTAAACTCTGCGGTAACACTTGTTACTGTGACATTTGTTTCCACTCAGATGAGGGTTGTGTTATGGCTTCCAACTCTCAGGCCCTTGTGAGAGTTGGGAGTGAGAAACGGGCATGTTTTCTTAAAACGCATCGTCTGTTGTCTCTGGCGTACTTTTTTTTTTAGAGTTCCAAATTTTAATTTTATGATGCAATAGAATTGTCTTGGCTGATATGATGGCATTATGTGTGACAGCCTCTCCATTGACTTGTTTGAAAGATCCGCCGAGAAAGGCAGAAAAGCTGACGTTGTCTCCCTGTGGTACATTGGTTGCTATTACTGACTCACTTGGCCGTATACTGCTACTAGATGCTCGAGCTCTTGTGGTGGTGCGACTATTCAAGGTATCACAGCTACATACTCTATTTAGAAGAAATCTAATTGTTAATCATGCTTGTGACTGCTTTTCTCCAGGGTTATAACGGATGCGAGAAAGTATGAACAAATTGACAAATACACACAGATTTAACGTGGTTCACTAACAATGTGTTAGCTACGTCCACAGGCAGAAGAGGGGGCTAAAGAAAAACAGATTCAAAGCATTCTAACAGGTACCGTGACGCCAACTGTCTTTTTATGGAGATGCGGGTTGATAAAGATTCTGCAACAACTTCTTATCATGAACATGGGAAGAGTGATTATTGCTTGTGCCTTGCTATCCATGCTCCTCAGAAAGGAATTATTGAGGTATCTCTCCGAATCACAGCATGTTGTCTCCTTGGTCATGGCATATGTGGCTGTCGTTATACAGTGTCTGACAGTGACTTTTCATTCATCTAGTAATAATGATAGTTAGGGTCACATTATGAGGGTTGGGTAAGATCACATATTCCAATATCCTCCTTCTGGGTGTTTACTGTGGTGGTAGTGGTGTAGTATGAAAATTATAAATTGTTCTGCTGCTACATGCAGTTTCCTGAGACAATAATCTATTAAAAGAATCAATATAGAGAATTTTTTTCTTGTTTTAAGAAAAATAGCAGTACAATTTTTGTCATAACGTTATCCGATACCATTTGTCTGTCAAGGAAAGCATGGTCAATCAAGGATCACTATTGCAGGGTTGAAGTTGTGCCTGCCTTCTGTCAATGGGTGGGAACCTCATGAGATGCACTAGGGTAATGGTGGGCTTGTCCCGGTATACATATATGTGTGCTGTGCACCCAGCGAGGGGGGTGGGGGGATGCCAAGCTCTCTGTGTACTTGGAAGCTAGAAATGGTTTCACATGATACTTCAAACAAACTGCAACGGTACATATTCTGTATACTATATATCAATAACATTGATGTGCAGTTTAATAGCCCCTGGGATTAAAATTTGGAGAAACCTAGACTTCCTGATGAGTTTTTGGGGTGATTATCACATATTCAGGCAGGTATCTAGGGTAAAGGCTTATGTCTAGCAAACACTTATGAGAGCTTAGGGCATGAGTCTCTACAGTAAAGAGTATTTAAATATGAACATCCTCGCCCTTTCAAACATAGATCTCCAATGTAAAAACAATGAGTGATCAGGTACTCTATCAGTTCTTCCACTAAGTAGAGAGTGATTATGAAATTCTTAAGATCTCCAATATTGCTTTCCCTTCCAAAATGCAAACATTCCTCCCTAATCCCCACTCCCCACATAGGATTAACAGTGGATTGGTCGTGTTGTACACAATCTTATCCCTCTGTTAGAATTGAAGATATTGTCTGCGCTGGGCCTTAGATTGGGAAGACTTTCATAACACAGGTTTAGCTTGATTTGGGCTTCAAATCGCTGTCATAAATTCTAGAGGTTCAAGTGTTCCTAGGAACTATGGTCCAGCATAGTTCAAAGTTGGAAACTCTTTTAGCAGCCTTGAAAGTGGATATGGTTTCCAGTTTTACTAAACTTTTAAATATTCCAAAATTAAAAGTTCGAATAAAAATATAGATATGTGTATTTGTGTATTTCAGGATTACCCTATTCAAGAATCTCTTTCACAATGTAGAATGCCTGACTCTTGTTCAGGGCATGCTCTTTACGTCTGAGTTGATATGAATCATTAAAATAGCTAAGTTAGGTTTGACTTTCTAAAATTTAAATATTTGTTTATGTGGATGCACAGTATTCTCTGTAAAGGATTGACTTCCTAGCGCAATTGTGAACATAAGATTACATACAAGCAAAGAGGTGCCCATGAGGGTAGCCAGTGGCAGACCTATGTGTTCAGGACTGGTGTCACTGGCACCTGTTAGCCAAATCTTCTTTGAATTCTTCATAAAGACGCTCACAAAAGTTAATGGGTGCTCATTGAGTTCCAAAAATTTCTAGTGGATACCCTCATGCAAAATTTTCAGAGCTGCCACATGTATTGTAAACTCTTCATTAGCAGGTGGGAAAACATGATCTTTCCCTGTCATTTAGTACTATACTATTCTCTATCTCTCTCTGTCATTCCTTTTCTAAGAGCCATTACATGGCTTTAGTTGCCTCTACTTGAATCTTCTAATCGCAGGCTCTCTTTTAAATGCAATGTAACGAGTCCCAACCAATCTTCTCTCTTGGTGACTTGATCCTGCATATAGAAAGCCTATACTGACTGTTTCCTCTGTTAATCAGTGGCATCTACAACCCCCAAAACTGATTGTGCATGATTTGCTTGAACCAGCCCGATGCCGCTCTGACTCTTCACATCTGAGCTTCAGTCAGGCTTGCTTTTCATCCTACTCCTGCTGAGTTTGCAAAGATGTGAAAAGTTCCTTATGTTTATACATGAAGAATGTGAATATATATATATATATATATATATATATATATATCACTCTCATAAATTTTCTAAAATAGTTAATAGTATGTTCTAAAAGAAATACAAGTTAATGCCTGAAATTATTGTCTTTTCAAAAATCAAAAAATATAAATAATGCTATTTTTCATAATTTAGTTTTTTGAAGAGCTTTTTGGCTAGAAACTAGAAAGAGTTTTTTGACTAAAATTAGTTGTTTGACTATGTAAAAAAAGCCGTTTGGTGAAAAAGCTTTTTAGAAGAGCTTTTTGGGTCCAAAAAAGTTAATTTTATGAGCTTTTTGGAAGAGTTTTTGAAGAATTAGTTTTTTGTCTTACAATTTTATCAGAGACAGCTAATTTTACCAAACAGTTTTTCAACAAACAGCTAATTCATATAATTAATACAAACAGCTAACTCAAATAGTTAACAACTAATAGCTAATACATAGAGCTAACAGCTGTTTGTCAAACAGGACCGATATTCAATTAAATATTTTATATTAAGTATGGAAGATAATTTTCTATTAAAAATCAATAGATGTAGTGCTAGGTTACACATGATTGTTGGGGCTAGAATTGGGCATCTGTGGCATCATACATTTTTTTTTTTTTTAAGTGTTTGCAAGAAATTGGTTTTTAATAACCAATCTGTTAAATATTATGAAGTCAAATAATAACATTACAATTTGGCGGATAAAAATAATATTTAACTATCTATTAAGGAAGTATATAAAAATTATTTTTTAATATATCTTTTTTCATTACCAGTCCTTGGAGACACTTGTCCTCAAAACTATCATACATTATTTTTTTAAACCATAATCTATTTGCAAAAAATTTTGCCTGCTTTATATTTTCACAACATGAGAGACAAAATAAAAAAATTTATTAAAATAAATATAGATAAATAAAAAGTAACAAAACTAGGAACATAATTTAAAAATAAATTTTATAAATTTTGTAAGGAAACATTATGAAAATTAATAAATATAAATTGAGAGTGAAGAAATTTAAGATAAATTATTTAAAAATAGGAAAGTGAACCATAAAAGTTAATATAAACTTTGATAAATTATCAATAAAATAGTTCTGTTTTTGAAATGCCACAATCAATTAATAAAATTTTAAAAATAAGAACAGAAAAAATATTTCTCTACTTATTACAAATAAAAATATCACTTAAACTTGCATGTTATATTATATGGCAATTCCCCATCTGAAAAGTTCTGTAGATGTGAAAATCACTTAGATGCAGGAATAAAATTTTTAATTCTTGATTGGGAATAATACATTAGAAGAGTATTGCCATTTTAATATTAACAATTTTCACAGCACTGGAGTCAAAGTTTGTATTAGCAGTTTTCAGGTGGTGAGATTATTCTTCTGAATATATATATTTTTATTGTCACATATTACCTTTAAAATTCATACGGTAGACAATCTCTATTCATTAACTTCTTACATCAATCATATGTCCTCCTATTTTTGTAATGATCGTAACAAAACCTTAGAAAGTGTTTGTTTTACATCCGCCACCAACACTATCTATATAATATAATTAATACTATTTAAGACAAGTGTTGGTTGATAAATTCGATTTAGATTTGAGTAATTAGTATCAAAAAATATATTATTATTTAAAAAGATAGATGCAATTTGTAAAATGCATGCATTGCATGGATCCTTAAAACTAGTTCTTCGTTCCTCGAACTTAGATTAAGGTCCTACTAACAATTTCAATCCATCATATTTTATTTTAATTTTTCCCCAGTCATCGATATTTTCCAGTTCTTTTTGTCCTTTTTCTTTTTCTTTTTGTTTTCCGATTATTTATATGCTTTTATGAATCAGTGTAGGATCCTTCGGTTTTTCTTTTCCACCTCCTTTGTTGCTGCCAAAGTCGAGCTGCAGACGTGCGTCACGTGTCATCACTAAGAAAAGACATAGTGCTACTTGCCATTATACACTGTACACAACAATGACATGGTAAAAGACTAGGCCATTATTATTTTGTTATTATTATTATTATTATTATTATTATTATTTTCATACAAGTGTCGAGTTTCATTTTCAAACACTCAATCAAATACCCCCTAAAAGAGTATTACGTGTACAAATTTAGTCTTATCAACAAGTTAATAGTATGCACTAAATAAGGATATGCTGGGCCCATAAATGACAATAAGATTATAACGAATCGCTTGTACAACATTTATGATTATAATATAAAACTTTTACCACAAGTGTCTGTTAGTAATATATGTAGCCTTACTTTTAAATAGGAATAACAATAGGGCAGGTACGGGACGGATTGAGTCGTATCCGTACCCGTATCCGTACCCATTTTTAAAAATAGTACCCATATCCGTACCTATACTCATCGGGTATTGAAAAACTACACCCATATCCTTACTCACCGGATTTTTACGGGTTTGCGGGTTTTATTTGGGTTTATATAGGAAATAAAAATTAATACCCATATTAAACCCATATTTGAATTCAATATTAGTAAATTCAACAAGTCATTAACACGTTTTTGTTGAACGCCTACTAAGCATCCCCTGCCATAATGTTTGGTCACAACAAGTAGCAACAATCCACATGAGGAGCATAAATTACCTATCCACCAGTAAGATATGCAAATTTAGGGTGGATATTTGGACTGCCAAGCTTGATTAATTAAGTCAGATTGGGTTTTTTTAAATTTAATAAAAAAACGGGTACGGGGCGGGTTCGTGTACGGGGCGGGTGAAGCTCGTACCCGTACCCTTACCCGTATCCATATCCATTTTTCTCAAACCCGCCCCATACCCATTTAAAACCCATTTTCGTCACCCATTTGGGTTATAAACGGGGCGGATTTTTCGGATTTTAAATGGGTACGGATTTTATTGTCATCCCTACTTTTGAACTTCAATACTAGGTATACATGACTACATATACACTATCTTTAGTTTAAAAATCTACTTTTTCACTGCAAGGGCCATAATTCAAATAAATATAAATAATGTATCACCTTTAATTAATAAATAATCAATAAGTAACCTACATTTGAAATCTCAATCATATATTTTATTTGTCACCTACCACCTTTGGTTTAATAACCTAGTAATCGAAGTAGTTTTTTTAATCTAAATAGACAAATCCTAAACTCACCAATTTTTATTATCGTAAAAAAAGCTAAATGCTTTGTTTTTTTTTTTTTAAAAAAAAATACAAAAACAAAAGACTAAGTATGTAACGCCCCAATAATACATAAATCATAACTACATTTACCAACTTAAGCTTAACACTGAGAAATCAATGAACCGGCGTTGCCGCCGTCTGCAAAGGACAAGGTTTCGTTACACAAGAACTTGCCACTAATCAAAGTTTACCTTATAAGGGCATTTATCATCATAAACACTCAAACTATTTAGTTACATACAGGAATTATTCTAATTTTTCAAGGTTACACCCATGTTACATCAACATACATAACTCAGTTCAAATATACAGTTGTAACACCAAAATACATGTTGCAGTTCAGATATACAGCTGGAATACCAGAATGCACCACAATAAGGCATGAAAGCATCTTAGCACTCCTAACCGCCAATCACATGGACAGTCCTGACTTATTTATCACCTTCAACCTCCTTGCCCGCCTGTGAGCGGTTTACTGAACACCTTCCTAAAACAAAACATAAAAACATGTCGAACTGTGAGCCAAAACTCAGTACATGCATCTCTGTACTAGATTCATGAAAAATCATGAGGGTCCGCTTTGCAATTCATTTTGATTTTAAAATAGGGAATGAGATACATATAAAGCTAAATTGCCAATTATTATCTGTTAGTGCACCCCTTAGTAACTGTTACGATCTAGGTATAGGTGTACACCTGCTAAGGCGGCCAAAGAACCTGATCTGAAATCGAGCGGGTAACTGGAGGGCAATATCCTATAACTGATAATTGATGGGGTCACTAATTATTTGATAAAGCACTGATTCAATTGATTCATTGATGTACTTACCAAAACATCACAATTTCGATAAATACGTGCTGATTTCTAAAGATACAGTCAATGAGCGTACCTGGATGTTTTAAAAGTTAGTTCACAGAGTAAATAGATGCACTAAAAATGGAGAGAATGAGAGCTTAGGCCTTGATTTTTGTGCTTGCAAAAGAGGTAAGAATGATCCTTGATACTTGTGGGAGTGAGAGGGGTGGTTGGGGGTGATAAGTGCCGGATGTTTTGTGGTTTTTTTAGTGGTTTAAAGGTGGCTGGGAGGGAGGTTTTCTGCTGGTTCTGCCGTGTAGAGAGAAGGAGGAGAGGGAAGAGAGAGAAAGTGTCTTGAATGCTTGGTGATAAATGAAGTTAAATGTAAATTTTTGCAATTTATATTAGGCTCTTACTTAGCTGAAAATGAAAATGAAAAAGTCAATAATCTTAAGCTTAATTAAGGCTTAATTAAGAGAGTTTAGCTAAATAAATAAAGGTCAAGTCTTGTTGCATCGCAATCGGCCCTAAACGGGTTCGGGTTTAGAGAAAGAACCGAAACCGAGTGCGTTTGCGATTTTTTTTTTTTTCAAAATTTGAGATTAAATGATTGTAATGACATGAAAAAGAATTAAATCGTTAAATTCATAAAATATCAAGGCCTAAATCGATTTTTAAAATTTGACTAGAACAAAACCCCGAATTGTAAAGTGAGGGCCTATTTAAAAATGTCCAATTGGAACAATGAACGTACCTGGAAGTTTTAAAAACTAGTTCACAGAGTAAATAGATGCACTAAAAATGGAGAGAATGAGAGCTTAGGCCTTGATTTTTGTGCTTGCAAAAGAGGTAAGAATGATCCTTGATACTTGTGGGAGTGAGAAGGGTGGTTGGGGGTGGTAAGTGCTGGATGTTTTGTGGTTTTTTTGGTGGTTGAAAGGTGGCTGAGAGGGGGGTTTTCTGCTGGTTCTGCCGTGTAGAGAGAAGGAGGAGAGGGAAGAGAGAGAAAGTGTCTTGAATGCTTGGTAATAAATGAAGTTAAATGTAAATTTTTGCAATTTATATTAGGCCTTGACTTGGCTGAAAATGAAAGTGGAAAAGTCAATAATCTTAAGCTTAATTAAGGCTTAAGTAAGAGAGTTTAGCTAAATAAATAAAGATCAAGTCTTGTTGCGTCGCAATCGGCCCTAAACGGACTCGGGTTTAGAGAAAGAATCGAAACCGAGTGCGTTTGCGAAGTTTTTTTTTTCAAAATTTGAGATTAAATGATTGTAGTGACATAAAAAACAATTAAATTGTTAAATTCATAAAATATCAAGGCCTAAATCGATTTTCAAAATTTGACTAGAACAAAACTTCGAATTGCAAAGTGAGGGCCTATTTAAAAATATCCAATTGGAATAATAAAAACAAATGAAGGAAATGAAATGAAATTAATAAACATAATTTAGGGTCGGACTATTACAAATGACATGTTATTTTCATTGGTAAATTAGGATTGGTAAAAGGGTGACGTTGATTGAGGTAGGTTAAAGTAGATTGAAGTTGATATTTTTTGTTGAAGTGGGTTAAAGTTGGTATATTTTTTGAAGTTGGTTAAAATAGTGAAAATAAAATTTTGAAGGAGGTGGATGGAAATTAGTTGAAGTGCGTCGAAGAAGGTTGAAATTGGTTAAAATGTATAGAATGAGTTGAAGTTGATATTTTTTATTGAAATTGATTGAAATAAATTAAAGTTGGTAAATTAAAAAAGATCAATAAAAAGTATATACCTTTAAGTGTTGATGATATCTGACATACAAAGTACAGAAAAAATTACTAATTAAATTAATTGATAATGACATACTAATTATTTTTTTAGTCATAATTAAATCCGCAGCTAAATTTTGGAAGACACACCGGTCAACTAACTCTTGAAAGGGGAGTGGTCCACAAAAAACGGAAAATAACTGCAATCTCTCCGCCGTCCAATCGTCACCATCACGTGGATCTACACATCATGTTCACACTGGCCACCTCCCATCCTAAAGTGGCAGTCCATTCCCATCAAAAGGACTTGAATGCCCAAACTCCAAATAATGGAACTGCCCATAGGTATGTCGGTCGTAATTAAATGTCATTTGATTCTATGGGCCACTTACTTTCATAAGTTAATTTTAAAATATTAATTTTAATTCACTTTAATCTATTTTAATCTATTTCAATTCATTTCAATTAACTTTTATAATTTTAATCAAGTTTAATTTATCACATAAAAAATTCAACATACTTCAACCTACATCAGCCTATTTCAACCCACTTTATCCTTTTACCCACCACAATTTACTCACGAAAAGAGCAAGTCCTAAGCCGTGGCGAATTTAAAAATTTTTTTCTTAGGGTCTAAGTTTAATATAGTAGATTATACTTATATGTCGGCAGGATTCTTTAATGGTCATTTTTTTATTTATAATTGTTGATGGTTAAAGGACATACCTTAGGAATGAGAAAACGCAAGATTTTGTTATTCAAGAATTGCCCACAAATTAATACAAACAATCAACCAGTGCTTATTAGAGTCACCATTGAATCTAAGCCCCAAACTCGAATATGGAGTGATAGTAAGACAACCATTATAGAGAGAAGGGAAGATGGGAAGTGTTTAGTTTAGAGTTAACCTCACTAACTCAATTAATTCATCTAAACTTCTCTTTATATAGCTCTAGGTTATGTTAGCCACCACCACTTAAGTGGCAACCGTTGACGCCTAACCCTAGTCCACTAGGCCCGACCAACAATACTTAGTTTAATATACGGAAATCAAATTTATCCTTCTTAGTGAGGTCCATGGACTCCGATCATGAAAATGTAGATCCATCACTAATTTTAGAGTATTTTTCTTTCGCCTTATAGAAATATTTATTAGTGTTTATTATCAAAATACAATGAATCATACTGAAATATACAGAAATATGTTGAAATATGTTAAATTATAATGAAATATGTTGTATTTAACAATGCTAAATTGTGCTAAAATATGTAAAATATGTTGATGATAAGTACTTATTATAAATGAAAAAGAATATAATCTCGTATTTTATGCATATATTATTTAAAATTTATCAAAAATTTCTAACTTTTAAAATATTATTAAATTGCTATTACAGATATTTAAAACTTAATATCTCTAAAACCAGAAATAATTTCAGATGTAAAACTACTTATATTTAAATATTCGCAAATTTCATAATATGGATCCCACACTAACGGTCGTCACTGTGATCGCACTATCCAGATCTCTCCCAAACAATTGAATGCCCATATAATATAAGGATGTAACCAAGAAATCAATCAACCAATCTCTCTCCCAATCCCCCCCTCCCCAAGAAGCCTCTCCGGACATGGGCAGCAATAAGCGGAGCAAAATCTTCCTTTCCATTGTCTCCCTCCTCCTCCTTACCGCCACCATCTCCGCCGCACGCGCCGCCGTAGATCTGCGGTCAGATGGCGTCAGTGACTCATTTCACGACGTGGGTTCATCGTATCTACGCCTTCCTACCCTCTTCTCACCACCAGATGAAGGCGGTGCTTGTGAACAGACTTATGGGTTTTTGCCCTGTACTAAGACTGCGTTGGGAAATTTGTTCTTGATTCTCGTTTATGGGTACTTGATGTTCGTTGGTGCCACTTACTTGTCAGATGGGAGTGAGCTTTTACTTGAGATTTTGGGCCCTGGTGTTATTGGTGGTCTATTTCTTCCTATCCTTGGTGCTCTTCCTGATGCCCTGCTTATTCTTGGTAATTATTCAAACCTCGAAAGATGGGGTTTTTTTAAGCTGTGTCATTTGTATTGTTGATCATGCGTGCTATTTGGGCATGTGCGTTTGATTTCATTAGTTGAAGTTTGATGGGTTGGCTATGGTTGCTTGCGGGTTCTTACTGATGCCATGCTTATTCTTGGTAATTATTCAAACCCGGAAAAGATGGGGTTTTGTTTTAATTTATGTAATCTGAAAGTTGGTTTTTTTTGCTATTTTGGGATGTGGGTTGATTTCAGAATGATGTTTGTAGAGGAATTTTGATGGGTTGGATAAACAATGAGAACATGATGAATAGTGTTTGGGTTGCTTGAGGGTTCTTCCTGATTGCAGTTTGATTTTAGACAAATCGAATTTTGAAGGAGATCACTGCTATGTGCAAGATTAGCTACATTGCTTAGTTTTTATTTTTTTTTTTGTAGTTTGAAATTTCGCTCCTCTTCTCTGTTTTTGTTTTGCTATATGACAAAGATCAAAATTGGGGGAATATGATGCAGCTGAATCTAGATAGAATTTCAAGGTTTCAAATGGATCTTCTGTAAAAATCCTCCAATTGTTGAACGACCACTAAGAGAGAGAGAGAGAAAGAGAGCGTAGTCTGCTTGGTGGGTAACACTCAGGACGGCCCGAGATCATCGCAGGGTTGTTTGGGGTCCGCTGGACCTCGGGTCTCCGGGAGCCTCTGCCGTTCTGAACACCTGCTGCTGGTGGTCTCTTCTTGCACTGATATACTCGTTTTCCTGGATCTGCTCTCTTCTGGTGCGTTTCGACCTAAGTTGGGTTGGTAAGTGAAGTCACTGGCGGTTTCTGCGGCTGCTGGTGGGGTTTTTGCCCGTTTCTTTGTTCTCCCCCCCCCTTCAAAAGAGGTCGTGTAGGTCTTTCAAGGGTCAGGTTTGCTTGTTTTGTGTTCTAGTGGTGCTGTATTGTGCCTCCTCCTTTTCGTTGGTGCTGTCTTTTCTGTTTGCTTCTGTTTTGGTTTGAATTATGAGAGGAGGCTGCAAGAGGTTTGTGGCTATTGAAAGCAAGTCTTTCGATTTAGCTATTGTTGGGACTGGAGAGGATATCTTCAAAATCTATGAGAATGGGAGGGGGAGGAGGTTCTTACTATTGCTATGTGGGTGCTGAGGGCATAGGGCATATTTCGCAAGGCTAAGTCCTACAATTCGTGCAATCAAATGCATCGAGCTTCAAGTGTTTTTTTTTTTAATTTCTTTTATTTTTTAAAAAATGGAATCCAAGAGAAATAGGCTGGAAGATATTTGCAATTGTCTGAAATAAAATAATGGTCGAAGATCTGTTGTTAGTTTCCTAGCAGGCTGGAATGACATGAGATGGTGGGGCTAGAATTGTCGAATCTGTCACTGAGATTGTTGATTCCTCCATCTTGGAGCCAGCAGACCATCTTAATATTACCCCACCTTCAACATCAATGGTATCAACAGTCTGTGCTCTTGGACCCCCTCCACCTCCACCCAGTCTCTGCTCTTGGACCCACCTCCATCTCCACCTCCACCTCCACCTCCACCTCCAGGTTGCTGTCCTAAATGTGGTTTCGTTGGAGAACCAGCTTGCTTTCTTGGAGCTTTTGCTCATGTCATTTTAGCTTGTCTTTGAGCGATGCTTTGGAAGCACTTGAAGAACCTTGAACTTCGATAGAGTCACAGACTTACAGGCGAACTCTAATTCTAGAGGGAAGGGAACATACAATACAGAGAGGGGTGGACAGGCTTCTAGTTCTTTGCCCAGGCAAGTTTGTTCTCGACGTAGAAGCTCGGGGAGTAGAGGTTGTGGAAGTACAAGTGGCATTTCTAGGCCTGTTTTGGAAGGAGAGGTTTCTGCTTTGTGCCCTCCAGATTCTTTATTAGTCCATGACATGAGGATTTCTTCTATAGATGATGTTACCTTTTTGATCCTGCGAAGTCAGAAGTTGATATTAGTGGCTAGCTGCCAGTAACTCTTTAGGTTCTTTGAGAAGGGATGTCGTCGTTTGTCCGGAAGTAGGGAGGTATTTGCATGGATATGAACATTCTTTCACCTTCGAGTTCTTCTAACCATGCTGATCAATTGTGCATCTTCTCTCAGTTTGCCTTGGTTATTTGAAGATAGTGTTCATCCCCCGTCTTTGGTGGTTAATTCTTTAGCTTCTCTTTTCTCTATGGGTAACCATTCGACACTGTCCCCTCATAATTGGTGTTTGATTTAAGTAGTGTTTCTTGCGGCTTGCCTCGTGACGTTGTTTGTGATCCTCTTGCTAAGAGTAGTGACTCCCGTAATAATGTTCGTATTTCCAGGGTGAGAGATAATAGTTTTGATAGTTCTCATTACTAGCTTTTGATTTCGATGAGCACTCTGCTGGTGAAGATCTGCATGCGCCCTTAGGTGTGCAGTTACTCTCATCTCCATGACTCCAATGAATCCTATTCTATTGATGATGTTTGGGATGGTGAACAAGTTAATTCTGAAAATGTTTCCAAGTGGATGGCCTCTAAAACTTAGAAGCATAGTAGGGTGTATTGGTGTAGCTTTATCTGGCTATGAAGAGGAGATCATTTGCCTTCCATAAAGGATTTGGCAGAACAATGTTATGCCCAAAACTAGTGTGCAGATAACTCTGCCAGCAATCTGAAGGCAAAGGGATTTATGGAGGCTTAAGTTTGGAGTCAACTATGAATCTATGATAGGCCTTCTGCTTCTTTTACTGGGACAATGGTGCCTTATGGTTAGGTTTCTTTCTTGGAATGTGAGGGGTTTAAATGATTGGGATAAAAGAGTGTTCCTAATTTTTTTAAGGGATTAGAAATGTGTTCTTGTCTATCTTCAATTGACAAAACTTGAGAATATCTAGCATTTAGATATTCGCAGTATTTGGGGGAACCAAAATATTGGCTGTGTTGCTCTCATAGTTATCGGATTCTCTCAACCCCCAGCGTACCGTGAACTGATTCGCTCGAACCAAAACACGATACTTTAGCGTCCCAATTCGCCAAATATGGTGAATTCAGTTAACCCATCTCCTACCACAATGGTATTGCATATTTTCGTTATTTATAGGCCAAATTTTGAAGAAAATGGAAGGATTTTTTAGGCTGCCATGAATGAGCAAGCTTTTTGCGGAGCAAAATGAGAAGGGGGAGAGAGAGTGAGAGAGAGAATTAATGATTAATGTGAAGATGTTGCCCTACATTTTGGGGGGGAGAGGGAAGAGAGAGAACCGTTATTATTAAATCATTTTATGAGTTTATATGGTATGTGAAGTTTTGAATTGGAGGACTAGATGTACTAATAACGACCTTCGCGCACTGGATTCTCCACTAGGCGGCGAATCATGTACCCAAATCCATACCCTATACTGGAGCGTACCGCGTTCCAGGCAACTATGGTTGCTCTTAATGCAATAGGGACAGTGTGAGGCATCTTAGTGATTTTTCAGTCACTTGCATCCTCCGAATGGATTATGTTAGCATTGAGATTGTGGGATGAGGTGTGTAGTATTAGAGATGGTTAGGATGGACCTTTGTGCATTAGGGGAGATTTCAATGAGATTTTGCATTGTTATGAAAGAAGATTTTTTGATGGCGGAGAAACTCCTCTTGGGCGCTTAAAAGAGAACTTCATGGAGACTTTTTTTGTGGGATAGTGAGAAAATTTGCTCCTTGTCTTTTGATGTGGTTGAGTGTGTGGATAGTTTGTATTTTGCTGTTAACAGTCTTTTGTAGGATTCTGGCTATGCATCCAACTTTCATTATCTATACTATTAATATATACTTTTTCCTTATCCAAAAAAAAAAACTCCAATTGTTTTTATGATATATTCAATATACTAATCAATTTATGTCTCAACATCTCAACTTCAGTAGGTTTAGGATGTGGAATTATTTGTTTTTTGGTTGTATTTTTTAAGTTTTGATAATCTGAATCATGGCAACCAGGAATATTTGGTCTATCTGCACGGCCCCATCTGGAAACCAAATAGTAATTTAGTAAAATAGCAAACTGCATTCCTTAGTCCCCACTGTGATCCACTAACTTGAGGACCCATGGCCAGCAATTGTTGTATACATTGTGTTAGGCTTGCTTGATGCATCAGTTAAGATTTGCCCTATTTGGTACACAATCAATTGGTTTTCACTTTGATTTGTTTCCCTGCAAGGGTCTTGATGCCTTGCTCTCTGGCAACAGTCCTTCCCATTTTTTATTGTTTCTGGAGCTGGTAAACTTGTAATTGGGGCCTGTTCTTCTCATGTGGGAGAAATCACTGAAAATTCAGATTTCTAAGAATTAATAAGAAAAGCACAGATCCTTGATTGCTGGGTTTGTCTTCTACTTTTTGATGAACTCGAGTATGTTCTCCTATTTTTCTTAATGTCTTACTGGATTCTGCGTTGATTCTGATAAATGGGGAGGTAGCTACTATTGTATATCTTATCAAGCATTCCTCGAATGTGTTGCTAATAATCAGTTGTTTTCATGCACTTCATTTTATTGGTTGATTTCATTCTTATCCACGTGCTTTTTTTTGTAGTTTCTGGCCTTTCTGGAAGTACAGCAACTGCTCAAGAACAAGTTTCAGTTGGAATGGGATTGCTAGCTGGATCAACTGTGATGCTTATTACAGTCATATGGGGAACTTGTGTCCTGGTTGGCAAGTGTGATATAGAGAATTCATGTGCAATTGATGGAAAAGACACAAAAAAATTTAGTCTGCTGGGTAGGTACCTCCATCGTGTGGGCTTTTGGTTCTTTGCTTATCATCAAATGTGTCATCTGTTAACCCCCACACAAAGAGAAAAATCAGAGCAACATGTGCCAGACAATATGACTCTTGTATGAACCTTTGCTTGTAATCAAATGTCTTTCAGGTTCTGGTGTCTCTACTGATATCTGGACCAGTTATGCTGCACGGATCATGGCTGTTTCTGTATTACCCTTCCTTGTGGTTCAGTTACCGCAAGCTTTTAGTTCAGATTCAGGAAGACACTTGGCAGTATTGATTGCCTTGATAATCTCTCTTCTTATGCTGATTAGCTATTGCCTTTACCAGGTAATTTTGTTTGGGAATTATATCATACAAATGCACATATGTTAGAGTAAAAATTAATAGACTGGTAATTTTACTTAGGTATGTCATACAAAGGAGCATATGTTGTGTCTCGTAAAAATGAATGGATTGCTATAAGAGAATGGATATGAATTATGATAAATGTTGCTTCTTTGATAATGATTTCTACTTGGTCTTATTGGATTTTTACTAGAGAATTTTTGTGCTTCTGGGCTGGATTTTGTTTTCCTTGTGGTGGGAGCAATCACATCCTCGTTTTCTTTGAGTTTGTCTGAAAGGCATAGTAATTGGATAACTAGATTCCCTTTATAGAAGAAAATCACATGTTTGCAAACTACATAGTGTCTTTCTCTTTTCGAGTAATTTTTATATGTAGATGCTGCATGAAGTTATAGGTTTGCTGCATGAAGTTATAGGTTCTCTGGAATTGCTTGCATTTACTTTATAATGAGCATTGATACCCCTTCAATTGCTGCTTAACCCTTGTGATGCCAGCTTGCTAATATGAAAAGAATTTTACCTTAGCTGTTCCCTTTTTTTTTTTTTGGATCAGGAAAAAAAATAAATATATTTCATTGACAAAAGGGCGAATGCAAAGTTAGCATCCTAAAAAAGGCTATACACATCCCATATGCACACTACCCACAAAATCTAAAAGATCCAAGAGAACAGTAACAAAACATCCCTTTATCCCAAAAATAGAGAGACTTGATGAAATAATCTTTAAAATATTGAAGCGGCATCTCCACACCTTGAAAGAGTGTCTACTATTTCTTTCGCGCCAAATGCTCCAAAAAATTGTATGAGAAAATAACTTGGCATTCTTCTTTTTAGCTTTCCTACCAGAAAGGCCCTCCCAAGTATAGAGGTGATCCAAAATAAAATTGGACATAACCCAAGAAACTCCCAAGCAACTAAAGGCTACATCCCAAAGAGCTCTTGCAAAAAGGCAATGAAGCGATAAGTGGTTCACTGATTCTGCTCCAGCTTTGCATAACGGGCATCGATTCACCAAGATCTTACCCCTTTTTTACAAATTATCGTAAGTCAAAATACTATCATGGGCAGCCTCCCAAACAAAAAACAGACACTCTAAATGGAGCCAAAGATCTCCAAATAATCTTCCATAGAAAACACATTTGCAATATTCGATGCACAGGTGAAGAAGGCACATAGGCAAGCTTCATATAATAAGACTTCACAGTGAAGCTCCCTTTACGATTAAGATCCCATTTGATTGATTCAAGAGAGGATTGCCCGATAGGAATCTCATTCAGCTTAATAAGTAAGCTTACAAGGGAGGCGTCATCCACTAAGGCATCACGAATAAAAATAGGTGACTAAATGCATAACTCAGATACATGGTCACAATATGCAGCCATAGTAGCTTCTTTATTCTCCTCAAGAGCATAAAGAGAAGGGAAAAGGTCCCGCAAAGAAGCACCTTCACACCAACGATCATGCCCAAAAAAAAAAAAACAAAATGGTAGAGCTAGCGCCTACCTCAAAAGAAAGACGAAGAAAAAATCTATCCCATCCTTTACAAATAAACTGCCAAAGGCTTACTCCATAAGGACCATTGGGTCTAGAAGGAAACCACCTAAGCCCCTCCTCACCTTATTTAGTACAAATCGCATTTGTCCATAGGTTGGACTTCTCATTCATGAATCTCTATAACCACTTACCCAGCAAAGTCTCATTAAAAATCTTCAGGTCTCTAACTCTTAACCCTCCTTCTGACATGGAAAGCTTAACAATATCCCATCTCACTAAATGATACTTGAAATCAGCACCGAAAGAGCCCCAAAGGAATTTCTTTTGAATGGCTTCCAACTTGACAGTCACTGACACTGGTATCGAAAAAAGAGATAGAAAGTAAATGGGAATGTTAGAAAGAATGCTTCAGATGAGAGCGAGTCAGCCACCCTTAGAAAGGTAGTTAGCTATCCATCCAGAGAGTTTTTTCTCAAATCTTTCCACAACTGGCTCCCAGATGGATTTGATTTATCTTTGAATTTTGCTCCAAGAGGGAGAGTAAGATAGTAGGTAGGAAAAGAATCCACGGTGCATTCTAACACACCCGCTAGCAATTGGATATTATCCACTTGGTCCACCGGCAAAATAGAGCTACTTTGCCAAGTTAACTCGTAGATCAGACATTGCCTCAAACCACATAAGAATACAACGTAGGTTTAGCATCTGCTCACGATCATTGTCACAAAAAATGATTCTATCATCAGCAAAGAGAAGATGAGATACACTAATGGTGGTTTAGTTCCTTTGGCCTTCTGAAAACCCAGATAGGAGACCTGTTGAAGCAGCTGCAGGCAACATCCTAGTGAAAACCTCCATGACCAACAAAAACAGAAGAGGAGAGAATGGATCCCCTGGCGAAGGCCCCTAGAAGTCGAGAAAAAATATGCAGGAGAACTATTGACAAGTACGGCAAAGGAAGCCGAAGAGACGCATTGTCGAATCCAAGTGATCCACCTCTCCCCGAATCCCATTCTACTCAAAACATAAATCAGAAACTCCCAGTTGACATGGTTATAGGCCTTCTCAATGTCCAACTTGCAGACAACCCCCGGCATCCCTGATTTGACCCTAGAGTCAATAAGCTCATTTACAATAAGCACGGCATCCAGAATTTGACGTCCCCCTACAAAGGCATTCTGGTTCTCAGAGATAAGAGGCCCTATAATACCTCTCAATTTTTGGGCCAAACCTTTAGAAAGAAGCTTGTAAATGCATCCGACTAAACTGATTGGTTGGTAGTCTCTAATATTCTCCGCATTAGCTTTCTTAGAAATCAACCCAATAAAAGTAGTATTAAGGCTTGCCACAAATTTCCCAGTGTGGAAAAACTCCGAAAATATCCTTAAAACATCACCTCTACGAGTATCCCAATTCGCCTAGAGGAAAGTTATAGTCATACCATTTTGCCACAACAATCATGAAGAGCCTTCAAAATTTCCTCCTCTGAGAATCCGACTCAAGCCCATCTCTAGCAGAGACCGATAAAGAGGGCATCATTAAGTTGTCAACCTTTGGTAAAGCTTTAGACTCAGTAAAAAGGGATTTGTAAAACCCATGGATAGAAGACTTCATCTCGTCCCATTTCTTAAATCGGTTTCCATCCACAATCACAGAAGACATGGAGTTGAATCTCCTACGAAAATTAGCTAATCTATGAAAAAAATCTTGTATTTCGATCACCAACTCTAAGTCACAGTGCCCTCGACTTTTGCCTTCAATTTTGCTTCCAAGAGATCTCATGCATAAGGATGACTTTCGCTAGCTCATCTCTGTCAGCTTTTCTCTGCTCCAATTCCTCATTAGAAAGACCAGAAGTTTCCTCCTTCACGTCAAGTTGGTTAATAGAATCCATGAGGTTGTACTTCCGAATCTTAATATCCCCAAAGACGTCTCTATTCCATTTCTTGATTTCCGCTTTGATCACCTTCCATTTCTTCGCAACCACGAAACAAGCATATCATTCAACATGAGCCTCTTCCGACCACCTTTTAATATAAGATCACGAAACCCCTAAACTTCGAGCCATATATTCTCAAATTTAAGAGGAATTCTCCCCCTCTGGAACTTCCCATTTTCAATAGGGAAATGATCTGAAAGAGGTCTAGGCAACCTCTTCTGAAAAGATTGACAACAATAACATAACTAGTTGTGCAGGCTTGGTTTTACGTACGGCTTTACCCTCTTGAATCGTTCTTTCACTGGTTATGCATCTGTCATGATTGCAAACATTGTTTTTGAAATTTGTGAATCTTTTAAGTAGGGTGACAAATCAAACTTCTTTTTTTCAGGGTGCAAGCATTTTTTTTTTAGCATTCCTTAATTTCCAATGTGAAATTGCAAACCCCTTGTGATTTTGTCTTGCTTTCTTCTTTTACTGGGCCAGGTCGTCCAACCTTGGATCCAACAAAGAAGGATTGATTACGTGAAACATAAGCGTGCTGTGACAGGATTTCTTAAACATTTAAAGAAGAGAGCTATTGGAAAACTTTGCAAACCTGACGGCAGTCCTGATGAGCAAATATTAGAAAAGTTAGTTTGGCTATTATCTTCTATTTGTTGATAGTCTGCTTTAAAAAATGATGTCAAAGTTCACTTTTGTCATCTGATGCTTGACAGGCTTTTCAAAAAAATTGACCAGGATCGCAGTGGGTTCCTTTCGAAAGGGGAACTTGGAGCTTTTATTATAGGGATGCATCTTGATGAGATGAACTTGCATGAGGATGATATTGTCAACAGTGTAATGAAAGAACTTGATACCGAGAAGCAGGATGATGGGGTTGATCTAAATGAATTTATAAGGGGGATCTCAAGGCTTCTTAAGCGTGTAAGAGGGGGCCGAGTTTCTCATCATACTGCTGAAACTTTTAAATATTTAGATGTTTATGATGAGGTAAGTTGGTGTATTCCATGTACTACCAAAGTTCACTGTTCTAGAGATTTTATTATCCCAATACTATGTATATCTAAGTGGTCCTGTGCAGGAAGCAAAGCAAGAGCATTTCCTGTTGGGTGACTCAAGTGATGGGACTGGTGAAGAAGTTGAGAATCCCAAGAAAACCACCATAAAGGCAATATTGTTCTTAGTTCTGGGTACTGTTATTGCCGCTGTCTTTGCTGATCCGCTTGTGGATTCGGTTGATAATTTCTCCAAGGCAACCAGTATCCCTTCATTTTTCATCTCATTCATTGCCCTACCTCTTGCTACAAACTCCAGTGAAGCAGTGTCAGCTATCATTTTTGCCAGTAGAAAAAGAAGAAAATCTGCGTCGCTGACATTTTCTGAGGTTGGTGTCTTTTCCGTTCTACTGATCGACACCGTGCTAACTTTGTGATGGATTAAATGGTTGGTTTTTGTTGGGATCAATTAAATGGTTGGTTTTGGGTACGTTTGAGTATTGAACAGCTAAACTTTTCAAATTGTAGTGGTAATCTTTGGAAATTCTTGGCAGGGTTCTATTTGGTCCGATTTCAAATTGAGACACATAAACTGTGATAAGATATTTTGGAGAACATTCAAATTGCACCAAACGGCAATTGACATAGAACTCTCCTTTTTCACTTTACACTTTTTGCATTCAATTAACTCAAAATCAATTTTATTTGAGATGAATGGTGATCTTTTAATATCTCAGAGCGCAAACAATAAATGAAACGTATATCCCTTACAAAAGCATATGAGAAATTTTATTGTACTTGTGAATTAGAATCAAAATCTTGGCAAAATGGCAATTTGATTGGCCTATGGTTTGGTTCAGTTTCTAGATAAACAGGCTAATTTACTTTACTGTGGAAACCGAACTAAAGTGTAAGGACAACGATTTGGTCCAGTTTTTGATGTCCAATTATCTCCATACTCATTGGTTTTCTGTTTGCACCACATTGTGGACACTTTATCACAGATCCCTCTTGTGATATAGTGGTAGTGCTCATGAAAATAGAGGAACCCACAAAAATTTCTTTCCTGACTAAGGATCAGGCGACTGCGCGGTAATCTATGGCTGGATTTTTCGTTCTCATGTGGACTATTTTCATTTTTTAGATTAGAACTTTACTTCATTACCATATTTAAGTCTTTCAGTATTGTTATTCATATCTCAATTGCATTGATGAGCCTGAAATGGCATTCGTAGTATAATTCGGTTTCTTGAGATGTCATAATTGAGATTACTTGGTGTCCATGTTGGCCGCTTTTCCTGTAAATGATGAACAAGTTGTTTCTAGAAAGGAAATGAAATATCTGGAAGACTGTAAATAATATGCCAACTTAGATATTTTCTCTTCACTTTTAAGCTTTTGGCAAGGAAATGAAAAATCTGGAAATAATATGCCAATGTAGAAGTTTTCTTATCACTCTTGAGCTTTAAGCAGAATAATAAACTAATCGCTAAAAGCTTGTCCTGTTTTCCTGTAGATATATGGATCAGTGACCATGAACAATGTCCTCTGTCTCTCGGTGTTTTTGGCTTTGGTTTACGTGAGAGGATTGACATGGGACTTCTCCGCTGAAGTTCTCGTCATTTTCCTTGTCTGCATCATAATGGGTGCTCTCGGCAGCTTCCAAACTACATTCCCTCTCTGGACAGCTGGTGTGGCCTTCCTCCTGTACCCACTCTCTTTGGTGCTTGTTTATGTTCTCGACTACATTTTTGGATGGTCATAGATCTTTTAATAGGACAATGCATTTCCTAGACACAGGATTCTGAGGATGCATTTCCTCTGACACAAAACGTGGATTTCTAGTTGCAACCCCCCCTGCCCCCAAAAAAAAAAGAATGAAAGAGAAGGAAAGAAACAAATTCTTACAAAATGTTTGATGACTATGTGGGCCGGTTTTCTTTTATATGTTCTGTTGATGTTGATTTTGTATTTTTATCAGTGACAATAAAAACACCTCTTTTGATCCTGTGAGATAGGGTCTATAGGCATTCCTGCTTGTACAAGTGGAGAAACTGTTTCTGATCTCTTGGTGGTGTATTTATGAGCATTATATGTGAATGCATTGTCTTGAAGAACCTGCCCTTGTTATGGACTATCTCCATCTGGCTTCAGTGACGCTTCTTGGACTCCTTGAGTCCTTGTGGAGCACATCGAGACTAATTGATGGTTCTCCTAGTTCTTGTATCTGCTTAAACACGGTGAATATGTTGATTGAGTTATGCTCTTGTCTGTGCACTATTGATGATCTGTCATAACCTGCTCTATCTACAGTGAGAGCCATTCCAATAACTTGCTGCGTAGTACCGAGTCTAATAAAAGGCGTTTGGCTAAGATATTTAGGATTAATCCGGTTTTCAGTGGGGTGGACTGTGGACAAATCAGAGTAACATGAGGGTAAGTTACAGTTTCAGCATACAGCACAAAGCTACAAATGATAAGCCAACCTAATAGACAGACATTTATAACGTATATCTTAAACACCATCAGGGCTGTAGTTCCAAGATGTTAATACCACTCGTTTAGAATTGTGAATTCTGGGGGTCTTGAAATGGTCGACCAAGTGTCTGCTTTCTACTGGCACCTGGAAGCTGCTTTTCAGACTGTAACAGAAAATATCACAAAATATAACAGAAGCATATCAGTCTTTACCCTTTAATCTCTTTTATAATAGATCAATGGCTGTTAGAGGAGCAGCACCATTTTGAGACAGTCTAGCTTTACAGATTATAATGGTCGACCAAGTGTCTTCTTTCTACTGGCACCTGGAAGCTGCTTTTCAGACTGTAACAGAAAATATCACAAAATATAACAGAAGCATATCAGTCTTTACCCTTTAAGCTCTTTTATAATAGATCAATGGCTGTTAGAGGAGCAGCACCATTTTGAGACAGTCTAGCTTTACAGATTATAATGTTGAATAAGTTTTGGGTGGAGTTAACAATTTACCTTCTTCACTAGGTTCCTTGTTATCTGGATCTCAGAGTGAAGCTGTTGAACTTGCACTTCCAGATTGCGAGTATAATTCTTATGAAAAAGGGGAGAAAAATAGAAGAAAAAGAAGAAAATATTCAGTTGCATATTGTTTGTTTTCGTATTTGCTGCATGATTATACTACGGTAGTTACCTTCTGTCTGTAAAAAGACCGAGCAGCAGCCACTCTGTTCCTGATCTTCTGATACTCTCCAGGGCATAGCTTGGCCCCTTTCTCCTCCTCCCTCAGTGTTTAGGGATATGGCGCATTGCCCTCCACCGACTTTCCTTGTACCCCCCAACACTTTCCATTGCAGCACGCCTCTCTCTTCTCCATTACAACACCCGCTTCTTCGATTCATTGCTTCCACAAGAATCCTCAGATTTCCGTCCCATATTCGGTCTCAGCTTTATTAACATAAGTTGTCGTGTCTATCCTTTTGAGAGGGATTAGATGGGATCTCGAAGTTGATTATTTCTAATACCCAGGGGTCGAAAGGGAGGAAATCATCGCAAAGCACTTGATTACTGAACTCTTCAAGGAAGATTCGGGTACTGGAGTATCAGTGGTGGGGTTAATGGGGGGTTGGGTTTGATTCTTAGGAATCAGAAGTGTATGGGTCCATAGTAGTCTCACACTATTGGGTTGAGTTGGGTAAGTTCACACTGCATATCTTGAAGAAACCTCAGCTCCATTTCCTAAGACCAGAATGTGTAATTGTTTTCACCGACTACTGCATCATTGTTGAAGGGGATTTCTCTATTCTTCCCCGGGTTGAGATTGATTGTGGAGTATGGATCATATGGACTCAGAAATCCCTTCTCGGGTTCATCGCAGTCTTGCAGGAACGGTAGTTCTTGAAGCTGTACGTCGCCCATGTTCCTGCCACTGTTCACTGTAATGCCCTCAATGTTAGTGCTCCGTTCAAGTAAAAGATTGTTGTCTCAGGTGGAGCCATTTCACCCAAAGGAAATCATAGAACATAAGGAACTGGGCATGCATGAGACAGTGATGCGCAGGGATTGGCATGTCTGCAGATCATGAGCCACTTTTTATGCAGTGAGCATTGCAAATAATTGAACCTGAATTTTGTGGAAGATCCAAGTAGTTTACCTCAGAGGTGTACTGTTAGAGATACCAAAGATGGGTATTAATGCTTCCAGGCTCAGAGTTGAAGACAAAGAGGGTGAGACTGCTTTTGTTAATAGTCCAAGTTTGATCAGAGCAAAAATGCCTGCACCAAGATTGTCGAGATGAAACTGCAAACACGTATGATATTGGTAGGCAATTACTAAGGCATCTCTCTGATTATTGATGAGTCTCAACTTTCATTTTAATTTTTGATTTTTTTTTTCTCATGTGAATAAGAGGGTGTAGAGGTCTATATACATGTTATTGGCATTCACTTTTTTGGTAATTATCTGCGAGAGCTTTACTTGCATCAGTTAACGTTCTTTTCTCCTTTTTTCTTTTTTTTTTGGGGGGGGGGGGGTTGTATGTAATAGTTCACTTTTAACCGGTCAATCGTGTAGAGAGGCAGTGATTGAGTAATCTTTATCTTTATATAACGAATGCTAAAATGGGTTGAGTGTTCACAATTGAGGAATTCTCAAATACTACATGGAGAGTGATTTGTGGCGCTTCAGTAGATAGCAGTTGTGGATTTAAACTCGACAGTGAATCCTGACCTTTCAATTATTTACATTATTTTAAATTTTAAAACAGTTAGAAATTAATTTGATTTTAAATTTAAAATTGTTACTTTCCTGTTCTCTTTTGTTTTTTTGCTTTTCAATTTTTTTATTTCTTTTTCCGGACAGGTCCCAGGGTCGAAACCTGACTTTGATGGAAGAGTTGTTTCCCTGTCCTCCTTTGATTTTTCGCTCTTCAATTTTTTTTTTCCTATTTCTGTTTGTCTATAGCTTGAGGAAAAGCGTGAAATAAGGTATGTTTACTATAAAACTTGCTAATAAGAGTTGAACTAATTATCTTCACATATTTACTCTTTCATTGATTAATAATGTGGTCAATACCCATGCGATGTAAGGTTTTTAACAAAAATAAAAGTTAATCTTATCAACATTATCGCACATAGTAAAAGAATTATATGCACATTTTTATAAGATAAGTGTAAAAATGAATGGTAGTCTAAGAATACTTTCCTCCCTCAATCCAAACTTCTTATTAATTCCGTCAAAATACTCAAAACAGTTAGAAGTTAATTTGATTTTAAATTTTAAAATTCATAAAAATTCACTAATTGATATCCCTTCATTTTCCTACTTTCCCACGTCACCCTCTCTATCGTCAATAACCACCTAAAATTACATTCCCGCGAAGAGAGGATTGGAAAGATGTGCATGCAGAGGACGATTTCCAATGGAAAAAACAAAAAAAAAATATTTCATTATCTTTTTTTTGGAGCGGATCAAAATTAATTAGCAATCTTAGTATGTCATAATTTGAATTATTAATTTGTATTTATATTCGATATGTAGAGCATATCATATGATCATAAACTTTTATTCCACATTTCTTTTTTTGGGGGGGAAAAACTACATTTCATCGATGAAGTATATCACACATGCACACACACACACACACACACATATATGCACACACCCATATATATACACACACACACACACACGCACACGCACACGCACACGCACACAGAGAGATAGATACACACACACACACACGCATATATATATATATATATATGCACACACGCACACACACACACACATATATATATATGTACACACACACACACATATATATATGTACACACACACACACACACACACACACACACACACACACATATATATATATATATATCTATATATGTATGTATGTATATACATACATATATGTATATAGATTGAAGGTTTTTTATGGGGGGAAAAGAGAGAGACATATGGATGAGAGAGAAGGCGGAGATGAGAAATAGAGAGAATTGTCACCATTTTCTTCCTCTTTAGGTATAATTCCTAATCTGAATTTTACCATTTAATTCTCATCCCTCTGATTTTCGGGCGAGTTTGGTGTCGAAGGTAGTCCGACCTGCTTCGGATGGCATGGTGTCATTTTCCTTGGAGCAGGCTGGTGGTTTGATGGTGGAACCGGCGATTCAGACGGCGGCTTGGGACGTCGATGACTGAGATTTCGCCGATGACGTGGATGACGGTTTGATCGCGGATCGGATCGACGCTGGAAATTCGAGGGTGGTGTTTGGATCGGTGCCGAGTCTCTAGGAAGCCAAGGATGCTATTTCTGAACTGAAGGATGCACTTAAAAAGTAATTTCTCTCTCTAACTATCTGAATATCTTTTTTTGTTTGATTGATTGGAAATATTAAATCATTAATTGTCGTTAATTGTTTTATTGTTCGCCGTTTAGTCATTTGTTCGGAAGTTCTAATTTTGATTTCTGATCATGTTTATGGTACACTACAAGACTATTACTATATGGGTAAAAAAAATGAAAATCCTAAGTCTATTTAAGTGATAGTCGACTTATCTTTGGCCAAGTGTATCCAACTATAGTGCTTATAAATCGTTGATCATTCTGCAACATAAATTTTAACAATTGAGATCCTAAATACATTAGGTCTCAGGTTCGATTCTGCTTCCCCTTATTGTATTGTACTGCCTACGTGGCTCATTTGAAACTAAAAAAAAAAAACAAACATAAATCTTACCCTTTAGATTATTTTTAAAATTGGTATTGTACACAGTGATTAAAATTGAATACATGTTAACTTTTGTTGATGATTTCTCACGCAAAGTTTGGGTTTACTTCTTAAGACAGAAAAATTAGACATTCTCCATATTCAAGAAGTTCAAGGCTCTGGTTGAGAACCAAACTGGGAGAAAGATCAAGAAACTTAGGACTGACAATGGTCTTGAGTTCGTTGAGTCAGAATTTGATGATTTCTACGCGGTGAATGGCATAGCTAGGCACAAGACTTTGGTTGGAAAACCACAGCATAATGGAGTTGCAGAATGAATTAACAGAACTCTACTGAAAAAAGCTCGATGTATGCTTCCAATGCAGGGCTTTGGACTGAGGCTATTTCTACAGCCTGCTACTTGGTGAATCGTTCACCACACACCTCCATTGATGTCCAGATTTCAGAAGAAGTATGGTTAGGTAATCGTGTTGATTATTCTAGTTTAAGAATATTTGGATGTCCTGTGTATGCCCATGTGAATAATGGGAAATTAGCCCCTAGGGCTATCAAATGTATGTTTCTTGGATATGCATCTGAGTCTAAAGGATACCGCATGTGGTGTCCTGAGTCTAAGAAAGCCATTCAGAGTAGGGATGTAACTTTCAATGAGACTGCTATGTTATCTTCTGGAGAGGATTCTGTTGTTCCTTCTATTGGTGTAGGTGATCAGCAAGATACCAGTATGGAGATAGAAGTGGAGACCGTTGCAGTTCAAGGTGGAGTTGCAGATCAGCCCAAGAGGGAGGCCCAGGTTACTGAACCTGGCACTATCAGTCATGATCAGCCTCAGGTGGAGGTTGATCACTCTATAGCCCGTGATCGTCCTCGGAGGGAGATTAGGAGGCCTGCTCACTACAACGATAATGAGGGACTGATAGCATATGCACTTTCAGTTGCAGAGGAGGTGTCTGAAGGTCTGGAACCTTCAACCTATACTGAAGCAATCTCTTACCCAAGTTCACCTAATTGGATCCTAACTATACAAGAGGAAATGGAGAATTTGCAAAAGAATCGGACTTGGGAACTGTGTGAGCTACCTAAAGGCTGGAGAGTCTTAACTGCTAAATGGATCTACAAGAGAAAGGAGGGCATTCCTGGAGTTGAAGATGCAAGGTGGAAAGCGCGCCTGGTTGTTCGTGGCTGCAATCAGAAGGAAGGTATTGATTACAATGAGGTATTCTCACATGTTGTTAGACATACCTCTATTCGAGTGCTTCTTGCATTTGTTGCCTTGTTTGATCTAGAGTTGGAGTAGCTTGATGTAAAGATTGCATTCCTTCATGGGGAGTTGGAAGAAGAGATCTACATGAAGCAACATGAAGATTTTGTTGTTCTTGGGAAGGAACAACTGGTATGTAGATTGAAGAAGTCCTTGTATGGACTTAAGCAGGCTCCTAGACAGTGGTACAAAAGGTTTGACACCTTTATGATTAAACAAGGACACACACGCAGCCGATATGATAATTGTGTGTATTTTAGACAATATTCTGATGGTTCCTTTATTTACTTGCTATTGTATATTGACGACATGTTGATTGCCTCTAAGGATAATCCTTGATTAGCAAGTTGAAATCTCAACTCAGTGAGGAGTTTGAGATGAAGGACCTGGGTGCAGCAAAGAAGATTCTAGGTATTGAGATTCAGAGGGATCGAAAGGCTGGTAAGCTGTATTTATCTCAAGGACGCTACCTTGAGAAAGTACTAAGCAGATTTAAAATGGATAACTGTAAAGCAGTTTCCATACCCCTTGCTGCACATTTCAGATTATCTGCTGAGTGTTGTCCACAAACTGAGGAGGATATAGATAGAATGTCTAATGTTTCTTATTCTAGTGCTGTTGGTAGTTTGATATATGCTATGGTTTGCACTAGACTAGACTTATCATATGCTGTGAGTGTGGTAAGTAGGTACATGCATAATCCTGGAAAGGATCATTGGGAAGCTGTGAAGTGGATCCTTCGCTATGTGAAGGGTACTGTTAATAAGGGGTTAGTATTTGATAGAAACAAAGCTGGTACATGTGATGTTACAGGTTTTGTTGATTCTAACTATGCTGTTGACCTTGATAGAAGGAGGTCCATATCTGGGTATATCTTCACTATGTGTACAGGTGCTATCTCTTGGAAAGCATCGTTACAGTCTATTGCAGCTCTATCTACTATCGAGGCTGAGTATATTACTGCTACTGAAGGAGTGAAGGAAGCTACTTGATTAAGGGGCCTCGTTACTGAGCTTGGCGTTTCACAGGCTACCACTGTGGTGTTTTCTAATAGTCAAAGTGCAATCCACTTGACTAAGAACAATGCCTACCATTCAAAGACCAAGCACATCAGTATCAAGTATCACTATGTCAGAGACACAGTTGCTGCTGGGAAAATAGTCGTGAGAAAGGTTCACACTTCGGAGAACCCTGCAGACATGTTGACCAAGCCTCTACCTATAGCTAAGTTCGAGCATTGCTTGGACTTAGTTGGCATTCACAGCATTTGAGCGCCCTTCGGGGCATTGCCCCTTAGGGGGCGTCACTCTTCGGGGTGCGATGACGGTGTTGGAGAGTTGGTGATTGGAGATTTCGGTCCAAGGTGGAGATTGTTGGGTTTCGTGGCTCAAAATCCACACCGTGCTAGACGACACAGACGTGTCAGGGCGAAGAAGAGCAGAAAAACGGCACGGGCTGGCAGTGCCACATGGCACGGGGTGACTGTGCCACATGGCACGGTCGTGCCGTACCCAGTTCGGGCGCGAGTTTTTCTGACAGCTAGGGTTTGCTTTGACGTGCAGTCTTCTTGGCGGTTAGGGTTCTCTTCTAGGGGTAAAACCCTGGACTTCTAGACCTTATATAAAGAGGTCTTGCTTAAGATCTAAAATCACTCCTAAATCCCTGAATTCCTAAACACATTGAGAGGTAGAGAGACTTTGAGAGAGATTACAAGAGAGGTTGTAATTCTACTGTTGGATCAAATCACTTGTTGTGATTGTGATCATTTTGTACTCTCTCTGCTCAAATAGTGGATTGATTGTGCTCATCGCTGTCTGTGGTTTTTTCCCGCATTGGGTTTCCGCGTAAATCTTGTGTGTCTTTGTTTTGTTCTTGTTATCGTTTTAAGTTTCTGAATATTTGTTTCATCCTATTGCTTCCGCTATCAGTTTGCTCTAATTCATAACAAGTATTGTTGGGTTTCGTGGCCCAAAATTCAAGAAACAGCACGGTGGGACCGTGGTAGACGACACGGGCGTGTCAGGCCGAAGAAGCGGGATGTCGAAGGAGGGCAGAAAAACGGCATGGGGTGACCGTGCCATGTGGCACAGTCGTGCCACCATGGTACGGTGTGACCGTGCCACGTGGCACGGTTGTGCCGTGCCCAGTTCGGGTGCAGACTTTTCTGGCGGCTACGGTTTTTTGCTGGTTTCGCTTTGGCGTGCAGTCTTCTTGGCAGTTAGGGTTCTCCTCTAGAGGTAAAATCCTGGACTTCTAGACCCCATATAAAGAGGTTTTGCCTAGGATCTAAAATACCGGGAATCACTCCTGAATCTCTGAATCCCTAAACACATTAAGAGGTAGAGATATTTTGAGAAAGATTACAAGAGATATTGTAATTCTGCTGTGGGATCAAATCACTTGTTGTGATTGTAATCGTTTTGTACTCTTCTTGCTCACATAGTGGATTGATTGTATTCGTCGCCGTCCGTAGTTTTTTCCTGCATTGGGTTTCCACGTAAATCTTGTGTGTCGTTGTTTTCTTTGTTCTTGTTATCGCTCTTTAACTATTTCTGAATATCTGTTTCATCCTATTACTTCCACTATTAGTTGCTCTAATTTCCTAACAAGGCCCAACACGTGCACACAATTTTAATCAAATGAGCCACGAACTGTGTGAGCTATGGCACGGTGGGGCCGTGCCACCATGGCACTGTGTGACCGTGCCACATGGCACGATCGTGCCCCCGGACCCGTCGTCCGGTTTCGCGATTTTCTATTTAAAGCCCACTTCGGGCGTTTGTGCAGGGGTTGGCTCAGGGGTTCTTTCAGGCGATTTTAAGGGTAGTTTAGTTTAGGTTTTAGCCAATAAAAACTCAATTGAGGAGATTAGATTAGGATTGTATTGAATTAATTTTGGATTCAAGCACTTGAATTTGAAGTTCCTTCGCTTCAGTCCATAAGTCTTCTTCTTCTCTCTCTCTATTTCTTGTTTTGTTCTTGTTTTAGATTTAGTTAATTTAGTTCATATGTTTGGTTTTGATTTGATTTAATCGTTTAGTTTTTATGTTTAATTCATGTTCGATTGCTTCTTAGAATTAGTTTTGTTTCATGCTTATTCTCTCTAGTTCATGCTTGTGTTCTTCGTTAGTTTAGGTTTGAGTTTTTGTGTATGTTGATGATTAGTTGTTAGATTTTGTGGGCTTGGATTGTGAATAGCCTCTTGATGGCCAATTAATCTTGTTTTAGGCCTAACCATACCCAATTTATGCCTAGAACTTAGAGTTTTCTCTCACGCCCGTCAAGTATTCGATGAAATGCTTAAAAGAGTTTTCATCCATATTTTTGGGCGATTGACTTGTGCTGAGAGGTGAGGTCAATTAGCTAGTGTGGGAGAGGGAATAGTCGAGTTCGAGATATGAAAATGGTATCCGAATTGAGTTTAGGTCTGGGGTTGCTAGTTTTGTGGTCTAATTGGGCTAACCCCATGAAAATAGGTGGTTTGGCTAATTAGACTAGCCCATGACCCTTGAGAGAGGGTTTGGGTGGTCTTTGATGGTGCAACCGATCATCTCTAGTTCGTGATGTAGTTTGAGTAGGTTGTGACTCGTCTCGATTAGTTGGTTCTTTCATTGGTCAAATCACAACTCCAAGTCGCTTTTTCTATATTTGTTAGTGTAGTTTAGTTTACCCTTTGTTTTCCTTTCATTTCACCTAGCTCGAGACGCGTTAGTTAGTCTTGGCAGTTGGAAACACAATTCTCTGCGGACGACACTCCAAGTATTCAACGATACACCTTGCACTTGGGGTTTATAAATATTAAAACTTTCTTTGCAAGGTCTTTATATAACAAATGCTAAAATAGGTTGAGTGTTCACAATTGAGGAATTCTCAAATACTATATAGAGAGTGATTTGTGGAGGTTCAGTAGATAGCAGCCGTGGATTTAAACTCAACAGTGAATCCTGACCTTTCAATTATTTACATTGTTTTAAATTTTAAAACAGTTAGAAATTAATTTAATTTTAAAATTTAAAATTTATAGTAATTCACAAGTCTCATAGGTCTCAGAATCGAAACCTGACTCTCACAGAAGAGTTACTTCTCTACCCTTCTTTGTTTTTCTACTCTTCAAATAACAACCGTGGATTTAAACTCGATAGTTAATCCTGACCTTTTAATTATTCACATTATTTTAAATTTTAAAATAGTTAGAAATTAATTTGATTTTAAATTTTAAAATTCATAAAAATTCACAGGTCTCACAGGTCTCAGGATCGAAACCTGGCTCTGACAGAATTGTTACTTTCTTGTTCTCCTTTGTTTTTTTGCTCTTCAATTTTTTTTTATTTTTTTCGAACAGGTCCCAGGGTCGGAACCTGGCTTTGATAGAAGAGTTGTTTCCCTGTCCTCCTTTGATTTTTCACTCTTTAATTTTTTTTTTTCCTATTTCTATTTGTCTACAGCTTGAGGAAATGCGTGAAATAAGGTATGTTTACTATAAAACTTGCCAATAAGAGTTGAACTAATTCTCTTCACATACTTGCTCTTTCATTGATTAATAATGTGGTCAATATCCTTGCGATGTAAGGTTTTTAATAAAAAACAAAAGTTAATCTTATCAACATTATCGCACATAGTAAAAGAATTATATGTACATCTTTATAAGATAAGTGTAAAAATGAATGGTAGTCTAAGAATACTTCTATCCCTCAATCCAAACTTCTCATTAATTCCGTCAAAATACTCAAAACAGTTAGAAGTTAATTTGATTTTAAATTTTAAAATTCATAAAAATTCACTAATTGATATCCCTTCATCTTCCTACTTTCCCACGTCACCCTCTCTATCGTCAATAATCACCTCAAATTACATTCCTGCGAAGAGAGGATCGGGAAGATGTGTATGTAGAGGACGATTTCCAGTGGGAAAAAAAATATATATATTTCATTATCATTTTTTTTGGAGCGGATCAGAATTAATTAGCAATCTTAGTATATCATAACTTGAATTATTAATTTGTATTTATATTCGATATGTAGAGTATATCATATGATCATAAATTTTTATTCCGCATTTCTTTTTTTGGGGGGGAAAACTACATTTGATTGATGAAGTATATCACACACACACACACACACACACACACACACACACACACATATATATATACACATGCATATACACACACACGCACGCACACACGCACACACACACACGCACGCACACACGCACACACACACACACACATATACACATATATACACATAAATGCACACACACACACACACACACACACACATATATATATATATATATACACACACACACACACATATATATACACATATAGACACACACACACACACACACACATATATATATATATATACACACACACAATATATATATGTATATATGTACACACAATATATATATATATATATATATATATATATATATATATATATATATATAGTATGTATATGTATATATATATATATATATATATATATATATATATATATATATATATATGTATGTATATGTATATATATATATATATATATATATATATATATATATATATATATAATATATATATATATATATGTATTTATATATATATATATATATATAGTATATATATATGTACATATATATATATATATATATATATATATATATATATATATATATGTATATGTACATATATATATATATATATGTATATGTACATATTATATAATATATATATATATATATATATATATATATATATGTAGATGTACATATACATATAAATATATATATATATATATATATATAGATATATATATATATATATATATATATATATATATATATGTACATATATATACACACACACACACACACACACACACACACACACATATATGTATATAGATTGAAGGTTTTTTTGGGGGGAAAAAGAGAGAGACATATGGATGAGAGAGAAGGCGGAGATGAGAAATAGAGAGAATTGTCACCATTTTCTTCCTCTTTAGGTACAATTCCTAATCTGAATTTTACCATTTAATTCTCATCCCCCTGATTTTCGGGGGAGTTTAGTGTCGAAGGCGGTCCGACCGGCTTCGGACGGCGTGGTGTCATTTTCTTTGGAGTAGGCTGCTGGTTTGATGGTGGAACCGGCGATTCAGACGGCGGCTTGGGACGTCGACGACTGGGATTTCGCCGATGACGTGGATGACGGTTTGATCGTGGACCGGATCGACGCTGGAAATTCGAGGGTGGTGTTTGGACCGGTGCCGAGTCTCCAGGAAGCCAAGGATGCTGCTTCTGAACTGAAGAATGCACTTAAAAAGTAGTTTCTCTCTCTAACTATCTGAATATCTTTTTTTATTTAATTGATTGGAAATATTAAATTATTAATTGTCGTTAGTTTTATTGTTCGCCGTTTAGTCATTTGTTCGGAAGTTCTAATTTTGATTTCCGATCATGTTTATGGTACGCTATAGGATTATTACTATATGGGTAAAAAATATGAAAATCCTAAGTCTATTTAAGTGATAGTCGACTTATCTTTTTAATTATATTTTTTAAAGGTTTATTTTATTAGGCACCATGGAAAAGCACGAGTTTATTTTATTAGGCATCAAGAATTGGCTATGTGATATGTTTTAATTTCCTTTCTCAACATTGTAGTAGCTATGTAATAGAAGTGTACTTATAGTAGAAATTTAAATTGTATTATTCCAAATCATAATTACTAATGGTGTACGGTGTTGAAATGAGCAACAATATTTTATATGCTTTGTTGTTGAAATGAGCATCAATATTTTACATGTTTTAGTGTTGAAATGAGCAAGCATATTATACATTTAATCAATTTTCAATAATTAATGTATTTCATTTTTTCAAAAAAAGGACAAATTTCAAAAATATTGATTTCCTATCTGGCGTTTATAATCCGAATTCAATGCAAAGAAATATATTCTTCAATGTTAAGGAAAACTTTAATTTTGAAAAACTTAAATTAAATAAGTATCTGACTTTCTATAAGAACAAATTTGATAAATATTGATTAGTACATAATATTTATTTCTACACATATACAACATAAGAGTCTTTGTCATTGATTTTTAAATTTTTAATTTATTTTTTAAAAAAATGTATCTTAAATTTAAATGCTCTGTGTATAGTATGGGTCCATACTAGTATATTAAATTCTATCAATACTATGAAAGTTGAGGGTATGTGTGCTTACGTTGAGAAGAATTTAGTATAATTTTCCCAACCCTATTTCTATATAAACAAAAAATTTTTTCGAATATGACTTTCATTATGCGATCCATTTTACCAATAAAAAAGAAAATCAAAACACAATGAAAATAACAAAGGGACCCATTACTCCAATAGTTAGTCCTCTAATGAAAATAAAGTAGACCTGATCAAATTGAGAGTTAAGTCAGGTTATGAGGGTCGGTTGGTAGGGGTTTTTTTTTGACTCCGACTCGAGCCTCATGCGGGTTAGCACATCCCTGACCGGCTAACCCTGGCCCTGTGGGTGCCCTTGGGTCATTGGGTCAGACTTGACCCTCAAATCTTTCCTATATAGGAAATGAGATTTTTCACCAAGTTTTTTTTTTTTTTTTTTTACTTATAAAGTTCAACATTTAAACATCATACAAAATAAAAGGTTAAATGATGATATAATGTCCCAATGACATGTGCTACAATTATAAACACTCTAATACGTAATCTAGTGATTAGAACGATTAGCTCACTAAAACTACTCCAAATCTCAGAAAGAGAGCGTTATATGGTTTTTTAGGAAAATGATTTTCAACCCTATCAAACATACCCTTAGAAAGATGAATGGGGGGACGCTAAGAGGGGATAAGAAGGTGAAAGGGAAAAATTTTTGAACAAATAAAACTGAAAGTATTTTGTTTTTATTTTAAATTTTAATTTTTTTAAAAAAAAGTGAGGGTTTGCAGGTCGAGTCAGAGTGTCAAAACATTTATCCGAGCCTAACCTCAATCATAGTCGGATACCCTTAATTTGAGGGTCAGGGTGGGCTAGAGACAAAACGAGTTGACCCTAACCCTCATTTTTGGGGCGAGGCGCGTCGGACGGGACCCAAACCCATTGATCAGGTCTAAAACAAAGTAATGAACAAATAAAGTGATAAAATTACCATTGAATTCGATTTAATTCAAGACTTAAATCACGTTGTGAACTATTCTAATGTTTCTGTTTTTACGAGTCCTTCCCACTAAAAGAAGAAATTCAATGATTAGTTGCAACAAGTTATCTTGTTTATGCTTGGTTGGTTTATTCCCCCCCCCCCCCCCCGGGCCGCCCTGGTGCAACACACTATAGAATAACAACCCTTCTAGTCTTTAATGAAGGCATCGATCGGAGACAATTAGTTGAAATATACGTTATTCTGTTCCATGAATTGGTATGCAACTATGATTTATTAACAAAATTAGATCTTTTTTCCACAACAAAAAATGCTAAATGATTTTTTTTAAGAAGTATTTCTTTCAATATGCCTCAGCTAAAGTTAGGATCTACACCATATATATGTAAATTATTGAACACGCATGACACTATAGTCTATAGACCTATTACCAAGAAAAAAAATGCTACTAATAATTCATAATTTTCATTATGCACAAGATTTACGATATATCGCAGCTCAACAAAACAATAGAAACTTGTGCTCATTCATTTGTTTTTGATAATTAGTTGGATAAGTCCCAAAATAAAATGTCATAGGTAGAGTACAAACAATTGCTAAATAAACACGTAAATAATCCGCCAGTATAAAACAAACGGCTCCGCTCATTTGTAACAAAAGCAACTAATGAACATCTCCTAATTCTCGGCCAACTAAAGTATCGCATTTCATTCCAACTCAAATGAAGGCATTGAAGTCTGGACTGCTATTTGGCAGCTCACCAAAAAAATCAAATTTGATTCATCTATTCAAGCTTTTTTCTCAAACTTCTTGTGATTTTTCTAATGGTTGGAGCTTTATCACCAATGACAAAAACATTAAGTTTCTTACCCAACTCTGGAACCACTCGAGCGAGTTGACCATGTATAGTTACATCAGTTCATTCTCATTAGTATGCATCTAAATTTGACCATGTATATTTACATCACAGTTCTAATTTCGTCTATTCAGTGTGTCACAATACTCAACTCAATCTATCATTAAAAATTTATCAAATGGTTTTACTCCAACAAATTTCAAGAAGAATAAAATATGTACAAAGAATCATGTCAAGTGAGGTCTAATTGGCCATCAACATAAAGACATGTTCTTTTTCACAATAAACAACGAAAAACTTATCGCTTACAGCTCCTTAAAAGTTCTTATGTCTCTAACAAGTTCTTACAGTTTCTTACATCTTTTTATAATTTTTTACAATTTCTTATAACTTTTTGATAATTATAATAACTACTTTCACTTTTTCAGTTTTTTATAGCTACTTACAGCTTTTTTCATCTTATTACAATTTATTACAATTGTTACAACTTCTTACATTGTTTCACAATTTCCAGTTACTTTGGAAAAGAATGAGCCAATGAGCCAGGAATATCCCTCTGAAAATTCATGTCACCAACTCATCATGTGTCTTTCCTTTTCGAATATCCCAAATTACACGCTCCAAAAATCTGTGGCCAGTAACCACTGGAATTTCTCGGAGTTTGGCGTCCCAAGATATGATATAGAGAGCTGTTCACTGTTCAATTAGCAGGCAAAGTAGTAGTGGATGTTCAGCAGTATCAGCACCTCCTGAATCCAACAACCCCATGTTGCTTTTCCCGCCAAAACTCTTCGTCTCAACCGTCCAATTCTCACCCAGAACCCGATCACCCCAAATTATCGCCAAGAGCCCATCTGGGTATCCGCGGAATTTTGTGGGCATTGCTTCTAGTTGTAGGTGTTCTTCCAATTCGGGTTGCCCCGTTTCCGATGATGATTTCGAATCGGAGCTGGGTCGGTTGCTGGCCCTTCTTCCTGAGCAGATTCGGGCACGGGTCCAAAAGCACTCGGAGCTTGATGACTTGATTGAAGTGGTTCTGGATCTTGGTCGGCCGCCCTTGGCCCGGTTCCCTTCTGGGGATGTTGAGCTCTCGGATTGCCCAATTACTTTTCAGGATATTGAATATGCTACCGCTCAGGTAAAATGATAATCATGTGTATTTGGGATTTGATCCTGCATAGATTTTGGTGCTGTTTTGTGATGATCATGCAAGTACAAAGCCTAGATTTTGTGAAGGTTGATATGTCCACTGATGTGTTTACTCAATGTTATAATATCTGAAGTACATTGCCAGATTGTCTTGTATTTCTCTTCTACGGAATAGTTGCTGGTCAATGGTTTTTAATTTAGGGTCCAACTGAACCAGCCTCACTATAATTTCAGGGTTTGAATTTGGGTGTAGATTCGGATTGCTATCATATTTAGTTGCATGCTTTTGTTTAATTTGGTCATGGTTATCTGATGGTTCCTTTTAGTGGTGATTAAATTCTGTCGTGTCTTGTCATGGAACTATCAGCTGTGGCACAACTTACAGATCATTCATCTTTATTTAGTATTTACTTAAGAAGACGTTTTTGTTTATATTTTTTCTTTTTCAATTGTGAGCTCTATTCTATGATGCTTTATTTAGTTTTAGGATACTGGGGCTGATTGGATCTTATCTCTTCATTTAGAAGTTCACTATGCAGAATACCTTTAGACCCGTTAACCAAATTGAAGGTTCTATGGAATATGATGCGAGCTATCAAAATGTGGCTGTATTAAAAAAAATTTCAATAAAGCATCGAGTAGATCACAATAATGCCATACCAAATGTCATAAATCAGTGGACCAGCTCATTGATTTCATGAAAAATTGATGAAATATGATGTATTCTTAAGGTTATTTGTTCATTCTTTTTCATGGTATATTTTGAGCATCTTTCCTATGTTATTTATTCGTATCTAATTGATGCATGTTTCTGTTTCGAATATGATATACTGTTTTGGCACTGGCTACATGATGTTCCCTCAGGTTGGTGATTTTGCTGTTGACAATCGAGCAGGCATTAGCCGCACGTTACATCGAATTAGTGCCATCAGGAATAGGAAGAATACAATTATTGGCTTGACCTGTCGTGTAGGTAGGGCTATAACTGGAAGTGCTGATTTATTAAGAGACTTGGTGAAAGATGGAGCTTCTTTATTGCTCATTGGGCCTCCTGGTGTTGGAAAAACTACAATTATTAGGTTAGAGAGTTTCTGTTAGTTTTCAATATTGCGATTAACTTTGTCAGACCACATGTGCTTTAGCTGAAGGAAATCAATACTTTATGATAACAGACGTTTGCTGTTATGTCCTTGCATAACAAAATGGCTCAGCATGCGCTGGTTTGTCTTTGGTTGACTATGATTTTAGGGTTTTTGGTCAGTGCAGTGAAAGTGCAGCTTCCTTGACAATGCTGATAGAAATAGCAAGATCTGTTGACAACAAAATTTTCTTTTTGTTGCTATTTCCTGATGTGATAGTTTGATGGCACTGACCCTGGCACAATACTTATATAGGGATACCTTTATATCAAGTAAGTTTTCAGATGGCGGAATTCTTATGACATTCACTGAGAATTTATTGATTGCAAAATTTACTTACTGTATTTTGCCCATACAAGACTACCCAATGTATGTGTTATGGTCGGTGGGTTTCAAACTTCAAAGGCATTAAAAATTGTAGAGGTGTCAATAATAGGCACTTGACTGATTGAATATCCTTAGGACTGGTCCAAATTACAATTTTCTTTGTAATGTTGTGGAGTTCCTATGATTCCACAAGTTGCTTAATTAATGAAGGTGGGTGATAAAACCCACTAGGTTCTCTGATCATTGTGAGGTGTATGCACCTGAGAAGATTAATGTTTTTAAAAGATCAAGTCCTTTGGTCGACTGCTTCCACTTGCTGCCATTTTTTTCCCTTTCATCTTTCTCAATCACTGCCCTGAATAGAACTCCGGTTAAAGGATTTGTCAAACTACTTATTTCCAGTCTTCTCCTACACTCTCCCAAACGATGATGTTTGTGTATTCAGGATCTATCTGAGTTTACTATTGCTCCGTTCTCCAGGGAAATAGCTCGCATGCTTGCTGATAATTATGAGAAACGTGTCATGATTGTAGACACTTCAAATGAGATTGGTGGGGATGGTGATGTACCACATGCTGGAATTGGTAGTGCTCGCCGCATGCAAGTGCCGAACTCAGACATGCAACATAAGGTATTAACTCAAACATTATTTGGGTGCAATGGCGTGACTTGCAAAAAATATTTGGGGGGACCAAGATTTGATCCCCCAACCTCTTTGATAAAATAGAGGGAGTTTTACTACATTTCTAACGTAAACCTTAGGCATATCATGGGTAATACATTACACATATATAATAATGCAAATAAAAGTGTTTTTTTTTTTGGGGGGGGGGGGTTCGGCCCTAACAAAAGATCTGCCATTGCTTGGGTGTTATCGCAGATATTACGGAGAAATGAATGTATCTGAAAGGGACAGTTTGGTCTCTTCCCCCTATTGACCATCCACTTCTATGAGATATACCTTAAAGTGAAGTTTGAAAGAGGAGTATTCCTTAAAGATCTATTGTCATATCTTTTCTTATCTTATCTTTTTTTTTGGGGGGGGGGGCGTGTCTGAGGGGCAACTTGATCTCAGGCACCATCATAGAAGGTATAGAAATTGTTGGGTATTTCAGTGTGCATAGGTCATGAATGCTGCAATGGATTCCATCTAGTCATGCAGACAAATAATTGTAAGATGTGCAGGGGCCAATGAAAAAACCAGTGTCAGTGCCTGTCTTGTTTCTCTTGCAGACTTGCAATATCTCAAACTTACATGCAGATGATTACATTGTGGAGATACCTAGCTTCAAAAAGATCAGGATGGTTCTTTATTAGTTTCAAATAGAAGACTAAAGGACTCATACTAATGAGAAAGTGCAGGATTTGACCTAGCAAGGAACAGTGAATCCTTTATATGGATACAACATGAGGAACATTTGGAGAAGGAGGTAGTTGGTGCAACGACTTGGAAATTTGAGATTTACTTGCACATTTGGTTGGGGGATGTATTTATTAGGTGGATGAAAGAAAAGAGAGGTTATTGAGAGGTATTTGGTTGGATTCTTTGTCAGGAGAGAAATGAATAGAAAGTAGTTGAGCATAAGATTAGCTGAGTGGCTGCTGCACTCTTTAAGTGTGAAGGGACACTTGTACTTGGTCGCCCTTTTGTCACAAGACGTAGACTATTCTTGGGGAATATCTGCGTATTTACCCTTCAACTTTAGGTCCTTGGTGGGAGGGACAAATTGGTGCATTCTTGAAAGTCATAGCGACTATATATGGTAACAGTTATAAGAATGATAAGATCCCTTCTGTTCAAACAGACTATTAGGCAGTCCGTAGACCATTTTTTAGATGGTTTGGGGATACTTTTATCATATTTTTCTCGATATGACATATGCTGGCTTGAATGCCTGCCATTTTTTGTTTTGTTTTGTTTGTTTTGTTTTTATATTTTAAATTTTTTAAGGTTTCATAAGTAGGCAACCCACTTCTTTTCAGTTCCCCCAAGTAGGCTGGGATGGGCAAGGAGTGATAGCAACTTCATCCAGGGTTGAAGGCTTGTTGCATGCCACAATGAGTTCCCATCATGGGAATTATTTTACCTGCTGGGACTTGAAGAAACATGTTTTGGGATTTGGGGGGGGCGGGGGCGGAATTCCTTAGGGTGCTAATGCCAGTTGAGCTACAAGCTCTTCGCCATGTAAATGTAGCATAGCTAGGTCCATTATTTCGCTTCGCCACTTCTAGGTTGTATAATTTGGAATGTGCAGTCTCACCATACTAATACCTTTTGTTTTGGGGTTTTGTCTTGATAACGGAGTAGTTAAAATGTTTTAAGGTTAAGTTCATCACTGATCTTAAGGCCTCTACTTTAGTTTCATTGTTTTAAGACATAGGTTCACCCCATTACCATGAGCATTTATGTGGGGAAAAAAAAAAAAATCATTTTATGAGGTGAATGTAATCATTAGATTTATCATTCATAAAGTACATGTAATCATTTGTATGTTCATCACTTCAACTGGAAAAAAGGGCTCATCATTTTGAAAAGCTAGCTTATACTGTTTGTCATTCATAAAAGTGCTGAGTTCCATGGCATTGAGATAAAAGTAAAAAGAGAAAGGAGGTACATCATCTATGTTGTCCATCATTCGTAAGCTACAGATTCATAATTTCATTAGGCTTTGATAACCAAAAAGGGCAAAAAACTGCATGGTAACAGGGCAAAAGAAAAGAAAAGAAATAAACTGCCCTTGGCACCATGTCAGCGTACTACGTGCACAGCAGCACAGGTACTGATGACATGAGTGCCTGGTGGTCCAGGATCAAGATATAAATCGCCTTCATTGTCTGGCCTAGTTGCAATATTATATATGGGAATTCATACCCCTAATAGTATTCATATTTAATGATTGTGTATCAACTCCAGAGTGTTTGATCATACCATGGGAATTGTTAGTGAACTAGCTGTACTTTGATATAAGTTTTGTCTCTCTTGATTGCACCCCTAGTCTATTCATCCATTTTGATTGTTTTCATGGTTGCATAAGACGACCTTTTTTGATTGGTTTTCATGTAACTGTGTTGCAATGTCTGTTGGCCTGTATGTAACAAATGAGGAGAACAACATTTGTGCGATATCTTCTTACATGGATTGATGGACATGCTAATACTTATTTGATATGTGATATTTTCTTTATTAAGAGTAAGAAACCCTTATTGTGTGCCCTTTTTTGTTGACATAACTGTCTATCATTTTCATGAGTGTCATTTGCATCCAACAGTTCTTTTATCATGACAAAAATCTTTCGAGAAATTATGTATTTGCCATATGTTGTCCAGGTATTGATAGAAGCCGTAGAAAATCATATGCCTCAGGTGATTGTGATTGATGAAATTGGCACAAAACTCGAAGCAATGGCTGCAAGTACAATTTCTCAGCGCGGAATACAATTAGTTGCAACAGCCCATGGAATAACAATTGATAACTTGATCAAGAATCCTGCTCTAGACATGCTTGTTGGAGGAATACAGGTCTGCATTGTGAAGAATTGGTGTCAAGTAGTTCTTTGGTTTCTATTTCTAACACTAGTGGCACGTGAATCATGACACACTTCATCGAATACACGATGGTTGCATCTGGACTTTCTTAATTCCCCCAAAAAGTTTTGTTTAATTGAGTCTTTCACAAGAGTGCAAATCCATGGTCATGATTTGAAATACCGTACGGGACTTTCTATTATTATTATTATTATTATTATTATTATTATTTCGAATTTGGAGCCATCTAGTAATTTCGGATGACCACTTATAACATGCATATGGGGCTTAGCTACTTTTGGAACTTTTGAACAACCACAAAATGTGTGGGGTTTTTTTTTTTTTTTGGGTTTTTGTTGAGGCGGGGGCGGGGGGGTATGTCACCTTGTCCTGCTTTGTGCATGTGCTTGATGTTAAAAAAAAAAGTTTGTTTGACATATATTCTCTGTAAAAAATATTGTGCTTTTGATTTCGTTTGGTTAACTCAAGGAGTGAACTAGCGACACGTCCAAAAATGCAACAACAGCAGCACCCAGTGTAAATCCTGGTGAGCCACATTTGAGGGGATCTAGAAGTTGTCGTCTTACCTTTGCAAGTTGGTTCCTTATGGACTTCGGCTTCTTTACAGCATTGGACGCTAAGTTTTTTATTTTTTTGGGGATGGAGGGGGGAATCTGGTCCGCTAGTAGGTATGTTAAAAGTCTACATGCTCACAACCTTACCGCAAGTAGACTGAATATGGAAGAGGATATTGTCGAAAGATCATTGAGATCAGATGTGATATTTCATTTCAAAAATGCCCCCTGGTGCAAGCCTAAAACTGTCATATCTGACAGAGTGTCACCTTGGGTGATGAAGAAGCAAGCAGGAGGCGTGTTCAGAAAACTGTTCTGGAGAGGAAAGGACCCCCAACATTTATCTGTGCTGTTGAATTAATTTCAAAAACAGAGTTGCGAGTGCATCGCAGCTTAGCAGCGACTGTTGATGCCCTCCTTGCTGGTATGTCACCCTCACAACATTTGTGTCGGATATTAGTTCTTGGAAGATTGTTCTTTTTACCTAATGCTATTAGTTAAATGGCTCATTATAGATGTCCAATGCATTGTCCACCTCTATAGAATCTACAAAATATGGGGATGGACAAGCACTTTGAATGCCAGAGGAGGTTACTTGTCAATGTTTATCAAACTTGGCTAATACTATGGATTATTGATGCAGGCCGATGTCCAGAGTTTGAGGTACGTAAGGTGAATTTTCGAGGACTTAAAGAAAGCCCAAAAGGAGAGCCCTTTGAGCCTTTAAACAGTCACTTTGATGTTCAATTTGTAGCTGAAAATATTCCAATTCTATCTGCTGATGTAGAGAAAGCTGATCATGGTCATTCTATCCTGAAGTCTCCGGTAACTGTTGGGAAGAGTTATGATGATGTGAGACCCCTCCGGCTCTTTGTGTATGGGGTAAGGTGTCATCTTTGTGCAGTATTTTACACAAAGATTGAGTGACTTTCATGTCCATGGTGCTTCCAGGGCTTTTGATGGTAACTATCCTGTGAAGCAATATCAGATATGGACAGTTATTTGCCTGTCAACGTATTTTCTCTGGATGAAACATCTATTGAAAAGAATAACAAAGGTTTATGTCAATTTGGCTTATTGCCCATGTGGATGTTCGTAGCTTAATAGCTAGCGAAAGCTACGTAAACTAAAGTGGAAGGAGAAAAAGAAAATGCAATTTGTGAATGATCTAATATGTGAACTGTCTTAATTTCAGATTGATGAAGGTAGTATGGTTAGAATGTCTATCAGGTACATCTGAATTGTAGAACTGACAATTTATGCTCACTTGTTTTAGATCTTGGAGACGACTGTGTTGCAAGGGATTAAAAAATTGAATTTGGAAGATGAAGTAGAGCTGACTGATAATATCAGTGAAGCAGATGCGCTATTAGCGCTGCAATCCATGCTGAAGAAGAATGTAGGGATTCAAGCTGCTGCTAAGTCTCATGACAAACCTGTTTATGTGACTAAGGTTACTCATTGCTATCCTTCCAACAAAAAAGGGGCTATTCGCTGCTAATCATTGTTTCACAATAATTTTATGGGATTGGCTGTTAATTTTTTGCAGACAAGCTCTTCGGTCCAAGTGACGAAAGCTCTTCATTCATTGATGACCGATCATGAGGACATATCTAAAGGTTTTGAATTAGAAGACTGTCCAAAGACGTCAGAGAAGATTGATGCCCTTGAGGTAATGGATGCTGTTTTTGGTTATATTTCTTCCCATCAATTTGGCTATTGAGTCTCGATGAACCGCACTTGAAAACCTCGTTGGGCTCGCCCATGTCGTGCTATTTTTGACACAAGCTAATCCTCAAAATGGAGTAGTTTAACTTAGGCTGTAAATCCTTGGGTAATGTACCAATTCATAATGAACTCTATACATCATCATGTCACTGGATACGAGCCATTGAGGATCATTAAGAAAGAGTTGTCGGATGATGAGGAGCCAATCTGAACAGTGGATGGCAAAGAAAGTAATTCTGGAACCTGACCATCAATTTTCTGAAGGTTCTAACTTCTAAGGAAGAACCACTCGGGGGAACCAAAATATGCATGGTTATTGCAAGGCATGTGAGGCTGTGAAGACAAAACTTAAGCACGGATGTATCTTTGACATATATCTTTTTCTCCCCTTTTTCGGGTGATAGGCAAGTTGATTGTCATTGATATGGCCCATTGTTATACACCCTACTCCAAGCTCCTAACATAGCTGAAGATGGTTACATACCTCCTTTAATCTCGGAAGCTAATTACCCAGGATGACAAGCAATATGCGAAAAAATGATTTTGATCATTTTACATTGTGGTTGTCTACTTCATTATATGCTCTATGGATTTGTAGAATTTATTTGAGTGAATATCAGTTGCATGATTTATTTCAATTTGTGTAAGAGATCTGGTGGAATTTATTCAATCAGCTTCTAATTTTACAGGAAGCAAGGATTGCAATTGAGCAAGTTGTAATTGGCAAAGGAGAATCAGTAGAGCTATTGCCAAGGCCTGCTAATATCTTGTCACTTCAAGCTGGCCTTGCCAAAGAATATCAGCTGCAGGCAGAGGTCGTAGGTGTAGAACCGATAGCTCGCCTCTGTATCTTGCCTTTCTATTCAGCGACTTACGAAAAACAGGACAGTGAAGAGGAGGAGGCAGTTGAAGGTGCAGCGGATCTGGAGGAGTCCTTACACAGCAATGGTGGTACAAATGGCTCATCACCCTGTGTTGCTGAAAGGTTGCCTCTACTACCTGATTATCCTTAGCATATTTTACGGCAGAAAATGCCTCTAGCAAGTGCATTTGTGTATTACTGATATACGTACAAATGATAGAACTCTACCGCAGCTGAGCACTAAGAGGCTCTTTATGCATGGCTCCAACCCATTGCACCCTAAAACAGAATACCATTGGAGCTGGGATAGAATTAAAAATCAGCAAATTTGTTGCCAGAAGATATGCTTGGAATGGGGTCAGTGAATTGTTCGTGTACTGCAATGGAATCGTTCATGCATTGTATAATTGTGTATGAATGATCTGTGGATGGTGGCCTGTACTTCGCATTCTTGAGAATTTGACATATGTTAAGGCGATTTGTATTGAGCATTTGGGGATGTCGATGATATCTGATAGTTTATGGCTTATGAGTGGTTGAATGATGACTTGATTATCCATCACTTGTATGGCCGGCCAAAAACTGCAGCTCGAATAACATTCTGTAAGGCAAGGACTGTAACAATATAATCATCATAAATATGTATAATTATATTATGTATATATTTTTGGGTTTTGAAGTTGCATCGTAGATTGGTATTAATGTTGCATTCATGAGTTGTCTTTTTTAAACTTTTGTGAAGGATTATTTACGAGTTGTATTTAATTTAATTATCATATTTATATAATAATCCCAGTGTTGTTTTCATAATTGATATTATAACTAAATGGTTATTTCTTAACTATTATTTCGGAAGGAAATTAATTTATGCCATATTTTGTAAAATTTTAAATGAATATCTTCATTGAAAGTTTATGTAAGCAAATTTAAAAAATTAAAATTTAAAACAAGGCCGTGCATGGAAAAAATATTATGTATTATCAGCGAACAAGGAAAAATATGTATTATCTACTGACCAAAAAAAAAAAGAATTTATATTTTTATTGACAGAGTACCACAAAAAAAGTGCCTCGTATTTCTGAGAAGTCAGCACAAATTGTCTATAAAGTCCATTAATTGCTAATCTAGGCCCTATTTTTTTTTTTTTTTTTTGGGTGGTTTCCCTTTAAGTTATGTACACAATGGGATTTCTAAAGATTTACTTTCTCCTTATATTCTTATGGGATTGCTCCACATTTTTTCCAAATTTTTGCAGTTGTATAAATAATTAACTTTCACAAAAGTTCTGCTTTATATAGACTTCTGATTTTATATTCAAAATTATACAACTTAAATTATCAGTATAAAAATAGGAAATAATTGTGATAAGAATATTATACATTTAACTATTTTTCAACTTGACTACATATCCTTTGTAATAGCCGGCTCTAAATCATGTTTGTTTATTTAATTAAGATGTGTTATTAATTTTTCATATTTATTTATCTCATTTAATCATCCCGGTTGAAAAAATTCATTTTGGCCCCCACTTTGCAATTCAAGTTTCATTTACAGCAACAATTTCGAGTGAATCGATATTAGATCCCGGTAAATATGATTAGATGATTAAATTATTTTTCATAATGTCACAAAAATTTAATTTTTAACCATGTAAAAAAATTTGGACCTAAATTCATTAAGTTTGGCCCAATTCATTTAGGTCTGATTTGTGGCCCGATTCATTTTGGGTTCAAATTTTGGCCCAAAAAATTTGGTGTAATTAAATTAAATTAATCACCATTATTTGTACTTAATTTTAATTAGTAAAATGATATTTTTGGAGGCATAAATATCAGTCACATGCTTAGATAAGGCAAAAATCTTCAAGCAAGCAAGCAAAACACAAAGTCATCTTCTTCTTCTTCTTTTCTTCCCCAGGCTATGGCTACCCAGCCCTGTTTTCAGCCCTATTGTTGCTGTTTTTTGGTGGTTTCCGCCACCACCAGCCAGACAGCCACCATTCCCCACCCCAACACCACTGGTCACCATCCCCAACTCCTACCGCCATCAAATACTACCTCTATCCTCTTGTATTCAAGCTCAAAGTGAGATAAATCCTAACCTAATTATGTTTAATTTTGGATTTTTATATTGAATTTGATTATGGATCATCTTATCTTGGTATAAACAAGTTTTAGTTAGATGTTTTATTGAGTTGTTTAAGTATGTAAGCATGTAAGAATTAGAACTATACTTGATCATACAAGCTTGATGTTGAAAATGATGAACCTTGTGGTCTTTGATTTAGTGTTGTCATCTTTGGCATACAAATGAATTTAAGGGTTGTGAGTGAATCTTTTTTTTTTTTTTTTAAATTTTTGTGATGGTTGGATGTAAGTTTGAGTTGGACATAACCTAGGGTTTCAAGATCAAGCATGATTAAGCTGGATTTTTGAATCAAGTATGCGTACTTGAAAAGATTTAGATGTAATTTAAAGGTTGGATGTATTATTGATTTAAAAGGATGATGTTATGTGAGTTTTGTCAAAATTAGTGGATTATGAAAAATTTCATAAGTGGCCAAAAGAGCTTGTTTGAATTATTGATGCAAATAAGTGAGTTTATGAAAGCATTTTGAGTGTTATGTAAAGAAAAAAGGGCACTTAGAGCTGTGAACAGACCCAAAACAGGGGTCCTTTTACGAATAAACTGGTAATGATTGGTCCATTAAAAAATTGTAATTTTTGGTGGGTAGCTAGATCTGTGAGTTATCTTTCAAATTCCTTTTGAATCACTTCATTCTGAGTTATATGAAAAATGTTATGGCTGCTTTGCTAAGACCGTGCAAGATAGGTCTGAGCTGTGCACAGTTGTATTTCAGCTCCACTTTAGGGGTCGTTTTGTGGTAATTATATTTTAGACTATGAATGAAAGTTTTGAAGGACTTTTAAAGCTTTTCATATTGGGGTTTTATAGTAAATTATAGGTCAGGGGTGAAAGATATGGATTTTCTAAAGTAGACCTTCAAACAGTAATATGAGGTAAGAAAGAAATCATGGCATTTGAAAATATTATCAGGAGTTTCTACATAACTATGGATACTGTAAAGAAATTATAAAGTTTAGTAAGTTCAACAACTTTCATTTTATATAGAAGCTTACTCGAATTGAAAAACCGAGTTAAATGGACGTGAGAATGAAATTGGAGAAGTAAAGAGGGTAATGACACAAGTTAAGATTATATGAGCTTTCCTGAACCTCACAACACCCCTCTTGTCATTAAACCTTCTATTATTCATTTCAGAAACATCAAAAACTCATATTCCATTTGTATCCATTAAAATACTTTGATTATCACCTCAATTATTTCATTTTGATCTATTTTGCTTCAATTTGTTTTAGTTCGAGTTCAATGACCCTAACTTATTTATTTTTCAAAATCATTTTAGTATAACTTATCTTATGTTGAATTGTTTGAATTGTGGATTCCTTTTTTATTATTCAATGTCCATGAAGTTACAAATTATGGGAGCGAAAGTTACTAACTACATTTACCTATAACTACATTTCTTAAACAAACAACGGGTCTAGTCTATTGTTTCCTATTGTGCATAAGTATTATCAAGTGAGATTGCATTTTGAAGACTTCAGATACGTTCATTACCTGTATCTTTAGAAATCAGTACGTATATATCAAAATGACGATATTTTGGTAATTACATCAGTGAATCAGTTTAATCAGTGATTTGTCATACAATTAGTGACCCCATCAGTTATCAGTTACAGGACATTACCCTTTAGTTATCCACACGACTTCAGGCTAAGTCCCCCGATCGGCTTGGCAGGTGTATACTTATCCATATATCGTAATAGTATCAAGGGGTTGACTATCAGATAATAACTAGCAATTGTAGTTTACATTTCTCTCATTCACTGTTTTTATTTTAGCTTAAAATGAATTGCAAAGCGGGTGCCCAATCAATTTATGCAGAGATCATTTAATAATACCGGAACGCATGTACTGAGTTTCGGCTCACATTTCGAAATGTTTTTCATATTTTGTTTTAGGAAAATGCTCAATAAATCGCCCTCATGCTAGCAAACCAGTTGAAGAGAATAAGTTGAGCAAAAAAATCTGGAGGGATCAATCAATGATATAGTACATGCATATTTTGGAGTCGTATTTTGAAATCTTCAGTGGATGAAGGTGTAGATTGTGAGGTGAATTACTTTACTAGGGTGTATAAACCATATTTGGGATTAACAATTAATTGTATATGGTTCGATAATATGTGAATGTGTACGGTTGAAGTTATGTCTAAGTGCCTAACTATGTTATTTTTAGTACACATACTTCAAGTCTTGTCCTTTTGGATGGTGATAACGCTCCTATCATCAAGTTTATTAGTCCTAATTCAGGGATTTATTAAGGAAAATGCAAACAGCGGAACATGTTTAATTTGGGGACGTTACATCCTTTCTAATGGCAAACATAAATATTGCTTCGAACATTATTTTTGGGGGGAGGGGGCGGATGAGGAGTTAACAATATTGATATTGATAAGGGATGCGTAGGCCTACAATGCCCAACTTTTATGACGAGATTAGATGACCGAGTCTCAAATCATCTGAGTTCAATATGTTGCACACATTATAACCCTGTGAGTCAAGGAATGGTGTCTAAAGAATGTCTCTCTAATACTTTAAGTCACAAGATTTCTGAACTATCAAAGGATGAGGCTAGTATTAATATAGATTGGTTTAGATGGATTGGCACTTATTTTCCTTCAACAAAGTTTTGGGTTTGACTTTTGTGAATGAAAAAAATTATGATAGAACAATTTTATCCTTTGTTAAGTCAACAGTAACTTGACGCTATTAAAATGGCGAATCAAAGACGGCCAAAAAAAAGGAAAGAAGTCGCTAGAGAGACTTAGAGAAATGGCATGTAATAACCATGGCAACATGTTACATTGTTAAGGGTATTACTTGACGGCATTGAATGATGTGATGGACATTTGTAATTAGTATACATTACCTCCTAGAGTATGGTACTCCACCAAAAAAAAAAAAAAAAAGCTAATCCCACAAAAAATAGCTTAATAATTAAAAGAAATTCAACGTCTTCCTTTTCTCTCCGTTCCATTTGACGATTATATTTCTCTCTCTCTTTCATTCTCTCTCCTCCCCGTCACTCTCTACATCCTCTCATTTTCTTTAGATCTATTTTTTTGGTTCAAATATTCAATTCGAATAGTCATTTACTTGCAATCTATTGATCTACGTACAATAAGGCTGTTATCCATCACGTATGTCATTGTTTCGTTATCGATAACGCAAGATCTAATATGTTCTTCATTGTGTGGATTAAAGATCTGATGATTTCACAATTTACACATCAATTCTGTAATTGTGATCAATGTTGAAGACTTTCTATTTGATTTGAAGAATCCATAGGTTCTTGTTAAAAAAGAAATTGAAGTGTATGATTTTTTAGATTGCTTTTGATGTTAGATTTGTTATTTCTGTTGTTGATGATTTGGTGCTTATGATCTGAAGTTAATGAATTAAAGCTGATGTTTAATTTGGTACTAATTGCTTTTAGTTGTGTACTTTGAATGTTCATTTCAGAGCTTTTGGTGTTGAAATTGGATGTGTGTTTTTGTGATATAGTCATCTTCAATTTTCTAAAATTTACTATGATTATGCCCTTACGATGAAAGGGTATGAGTTAAATAATTTTTAATATATTATTAAGAGAATAGATTTTTATAAAAAAGTAAACAAATAAATTAATATATTATATTATTTTGTTGATGAAAAATCAAAGTGACTTTTCTTTAGTTTTTTTTTCTACTAATAACATACTTTTTTATTCTTAATTAATATTTAACTCATATCTTTGCTGTATTTGCATCATTAAATCATACATATTTTATGATTAAATTTTATGATTAAATAATATGAAGGTATGTGAGAAGTTACCTTATTAAATAGAATTAATATTGTATTAAATTTACATCCATTGATATCCTACATTGTCTTTTATTTTTATATTTTAAATCTCATGTGGCATCCTATGTTGTATTAAAGTATCTGACATTCCTATGTGGCATCCTACATGACAGGCTTACATGTCACTCATACATGAGTTTAATCCAAATTTTAATATATCTATGATGATTTCACGCTTGGATTTGTAATTTCATGATAAATATTAGTTGTCTTGATGTATCTAGACTATTTAACGTTGACTATGTCATTTTCTTTGTCATTATGTCTTGTGTACAGATGATATGTGGTAATTTTTTTAGAATCTTTTTATATTTAATTCAGTTCGTGATTTTTAAATCTCTTGATTTTTAGATTTTTATTGCTATTTTTAACTACTTGATATTGAGTACTTATTTTTTGATGAATATATAAACTTCTATCGATACTAATCCCTGATGAACTTAGATTGTATTAAGAGAAACATTTTTAATTGCAAGGATTTTTTTTTTTTTTTTGAAGATTACTGATTTTACCAGTGAATATTTGTTTATTTTGATGTTTTTGCCAATTTCATATTATATGCCGATTTGTTATGAATAATAAGCCACGAATAAATTGGTGCTTCTTGATGAATATTTAATAAGTATTGATGAATTTATGCAGGAACTATGCAACAGAAAGTCAGTGCAAGTTCTTGGAAAAAAGATGATGATTATGCAGAAAGAGATGATGAATATTTGCAAAAACATGATGAATAATTGACAAGCATCGACATATTTTTTGAAAATTTATCAATATTGTTGTAAAATTCATCAGTTTATTATCAAATTCATCTATAGAATATTTGATGTACCCAAATCTTTTATCCATATACTTTACATGAATAAATAAATAATTACTTTCATCAGTGTTTTTGAAGAAAAATTGGAGAAATTTTTATTTGACTGAACATATTCATCGCACTTATATTAAATTCATCAGTATTCATAGATAATTTTGAGCAAAATGGAAACAAAAAATCATAGTTGAGCAACTAAATTTTAATCAATTGTATTGTTATCAAGAAAAGTATATATAAGACACCAAAATTCAATAGGTGTCTTACAAAATTCATCAGCATGCATTAAAATTCTTAGCAAAGTGCAAATGAAAATGTGTAATTAAGCAATTAAACTTTAATTAACTGTGTTATTAAAATATATATATATAAATGCAAAAATTCATCAATATTATTACAAAATCCATCAAGACAAGAAAATTCATCAAGTGTCTTACCAAATTCATCAATTTGGAAAAATTCACAAAATGTTACAAAAATTCATCAGTAGATGAACTATGCATCTGAGCACTCTGTTGGAGTACCTACTCTAAGGATTACCATATAATTTTTCGAATTTTGAGGCCTTAACGGAGATGACTGTAAAGCTTATCGTAAAGCTACAAATTTAACCACTACTCTAGATATAAATAAGGACATAGCATAGGGGCGTAGGGATCGAATCCACGAGGAAAGATTATGTCAAAAAGGCTAGTTTAATTCTAAATGATTTTACTATTCTAATTTATTGTTTCTATCCCTTGTAATTCTAAATTAAATCAATTTAATTAATAAAAATCTGGAAGAATACCCAATATTACTCCTAACTATTCTAGATTTAATTTTGGAAATAAAACAGCAAATACCTATCCGAAATAACTTAGAAAAATAAAAATAGAATTATAACTAAATCTCCAATTAAAAATCAAAACAGCAAATAATAAACAGAAAATAAATATTAAAAATGTCAAACAGTAACCTAAAATATTATTCTTCAGGTATATAAGTTTATAACTCCTCAATTGTATCCAAATAATTTCAAAAAAATCAAATCAGAAAACTACCACAGAATATCAATGCAGAATATTAAATCTGAAATTAGAAATAAAATAATCTGCATAAATATAAATACGAAAATAATCAAGAAAATTACCCTAATTCTAGGACACAATTTTCTGGACTTAACAATACCTAATAATTGTGAATTAACAATTAAAATTTAAATCTTCAGAATTAATAACCTGAAAACTTGCACATATCCAATTCACAAAATAATTCTGGAAAATTACCAAATAACTTCCAAAAATTATAGAATTAAATATGGGCACACTAGGACACTATATAAACTCTAGAAACTAATAAAAATCAAAAAAGAACAAAAATAACTATTTTTAGTCTAATTTCTAACAAACCGGTAATTAAATACTAAAACTAAATATAAATCAATCTAAAATTATAACCACTCTAAAAAGCAAAATCTAAACTATCTAAAATTACCTAGACACTCCTAAAAGACTATACTTTTGGGGGGGGGTTCGATTGAAATTATATTGAAGCTAATAAAAATAGAATAAACTAATCAAATTAACTCTAAGTAACAAATAATGATCAAAATTTGTCAAATTTATGAAGGATACTTAGTATAATCTCAATCCACCATGCAAATTAATATTTTTCATTAACACACAAGTCGATTTTATTCATGAGTTAGATTGTAGAAAACACTCACCAGTGGATCTTCCCCATTTTTCCTTAGATTACAGTTTAATTAGGTCCAACCCTAGTATAAACCCCACTAATTTGATAACCCTTACATCAGCGCAAGAATTTAATCAAACTAGAGCATTACGTATTAGAAAAATATCATCTAATGCTTTGTAACCAATTTACTAGCAAATCGATTTAATAAAGATCTATAACAATTACCTAATTAAAAGAGACGGGTTTGAACCATCCATGATTAATTAGGGTGATACTAATACTTAAAAGACGATAATTTTTACGTATTAAATCCCTTTAAACTATCATATGAATTTGTACTAAATTAACTAGCATGCATTCTAATTTAATATAATACGAATATCATGCACAATAAATACTAATCGCTATAGAATCATGAATATAAATTAACTAGACAATAAAGTATGAAACTTGTTTCAAAATAATTAATTTAGCATGGTTTCAAATAGATTATACTAAGCACAAAAAAATTACTCACTCATATTAAAAATTAAATCATAAAAGTTTAGCAAAAATTTCACGTCTAATAATATAAAAAGTTTAACTAATTGAACGAAATAAAATAACAAAGAAAACAAAATAAAAGCTTGATAAAAGGCCACGATAGGATGGAAATTAGGGGTGAGATTGAAGAGGATGATGATGATATATATGATGAGGTTGAAGGGGTGTGATGGAAGAGGGGGAGGCGTGAGGGATGATGATGGTGATGATCGTGAGGGGGGCTGCCATGGCTCCAGGATGAAGAGCTGTGCGGCTCTGCTTAGGCGTGATGAATGATTATGATTTATAGTGAGGATGATTAGGGTTAGTGAATAGAGTTTTCTACTTCCTTTCTTCCTTAGACTCTTTCTCCCTCAAGACTTCTAGCTCGTCTTTAACTCTTGAATCCCTAACTCAATTAAATAATTATGGAAATAATATTTTCTATAAATTATTATTTTGGGACCGTCTTGATGGCCAAGGGTGTAAAACCCAAACTTTGATGTCCTCTCTTCTCCTTTTTATTTAATTAATGCTAATGCTGAAAAATATATAAAATAGAGCAAATTAGACGAAATAATATATAATACAATCGGATTATTTAATAAAATAATGTATGATTTTTAGTTTAACAAATTCCCCCACACTTAGACTTTGGACGTCCTCGTGCAAAGAAATCTCATACTCGACCTAAAAACTTACCCTCTTTCTTTCTTATAAAGTCATGCATAACTATGATATTCATGCTAGGTCTTAGCTTACTTTAAAAAATAGTTTTATTGAAAATTAATTAGTTTTTCCTCCTACAAGTGAATAACGACTATACATCCAACTACTATCAAAGAGTTTATTCATCAACCTCACAACATTTTCCTAATGAAATAACATGATCAATAATTATCCACCTCTTTTAAGCATGCATACACCGATCAAGGGGTCTAAAACGTTTACGATAGAAAAGTTTAAGTATGGTATGGCTATGAGACAATTGAACTAGAAAGAATAACTCATTGATGTTGATTCTAAACTTGCCTTGTACTTTTTTTTCCCCCTCTTCTTCTTCTTCTTTTTTTTTTTTTTTTTTCAAACTCCACTTTCGCACATATTCGAGGCCCATACAGGGTCTTAGAAATTAAACACTCCCTGTCTCACACTCACCCGAATAGAGGTGCTGGAGCAAACATTTAATTTTCATCATTACTTTTTATTTATTTTATTGACTCACTAGTATAGGAAGCAAACTTTCCAGTGGCAGTATTGCCTCAAAGGGTAGGACCCAGTAGTGCATGCCTCAAAGGAGTACTTGTCATTCCCAACTTTGACTCTCCTTTTTTTTTTTAAAAAATTATTCTACTAATTCAATAGTCTAGGTAATGGATCAGGTCATTTTATTGCCTCTGAACGGCTATATAACATACTAAATAGGATGAATAATCATGGCAGTTTCTCATTAAAGAGATATATGCGGATCAACTCAAACTTCTCTGAAAGATAGCTAGCATGCTTAGAAGTCTTCACTTATAAAAGAATAAACTATAAGATAGCTAAGAAAACAAAAAAAAATTTAAACAAGTAAACCTAGCATAAACTCATATCATGCATTATTTATTAAAAAAAAAAATTCTCGATTTTTTTTATTTTTTTTTTCAAGAATTAAACCTGCAAGAATTAAATGCAGGTGGCACCCCCCACACTTAATTCATGCGTTGTCCCTAATGTATGCAAAAAGATAGAAATAATGAAAATAAAAGCAAAATTAAATGAGTACTTCCCTAAAAATGTTAGGTTGCCTCCCAACCAGCGCCTTTGTTTATAGTCATTGGCTCGACTTCATGAAGCTCCTGAATCCTCTCCAATCGTCTTGCCACTCCTTAATCTCATACATTACGGGCAATCTGCAAAAATTTAAAAAAAAAAATAAAAGTAGTAAAATTAAATAGAAGTAACTAGCAATTGTACTTTCTTTTCCCGGCAACGGCGCCAAAATTTGTTAAGCTTGTCGAGAGCTACAAATTTAACCACTACTTCGGTTATTAAATACTTTTTATAGCATAGGAAAGTAGGAATTGATCCATGAGGAAAGATTGTTGTAAAAGGCTAGCTTAATTCTAAATGATTTTACCACTCTAATTTATTGTTTCTATCCTTTGTAATTCTAATTGAAATCAAATTTAATTAATAAAAATCTGGAAGAATACCCAATATTACTCCTAACTATTCTAGATTTAATTTTGGAAATAAAACAGCAAATACCTATCCGAAATAACTTAGAAAATAAAAACAAAATTATAACTAAATCTCCAATTAAAAAATCAAAACAGCAAATAATAAACAGAAAATAAATATTAAAAATGTCAAACAGTAACCTAAAATATTATTCTTCAGGTATATAAGCTTATAACTCCTCAATTGTATCAAATAATTTTAAAAAAATCAAATCAGAAAACTACCATAGAATATCAATGCAGAATATGAAAACTGAAATTAGAAATAAAATAATCTGCATAAATATAAATATGAAAATAATCAAGAAAGTTACCCTAATTCTAGGACACAATTTTCTAGACTTAACAATACCTAATAATCGTGAATTAACAATTAAAATCGAAATCTTCAGAATTAATAACCTAAAAACCTGCACATATCCAATTCACAAAATAATTCTGGAAAATTACCAAATAACTTCCAAAAATTACAAAATTAAATATGGGCACACTAGGACACTATATAAACTTTAGGAACTGATAAAAATCAAAAAAGAACAAAAATAACTATTTTTAGTCTAATTTCTAACAAACCAATAATTAAATACTAAAATTGAATATAAATCAATCTAAAATTATAACCACTCTAAAAAGCAAAATCTAAACTATCTAAAATTACCTATACACTCCTAAAAGACTATACTTTTGCCGGGGGAGGTTCGATTTAAATTATATTGAAGCTAATAAAAATAGAGCAAACTAATCAAATTAACTCTAAGCAACAAATAATGATCAAAATTTGTCAAATTTATGAAGGATACTTAGTATAATCTCAATCTACCATGCAAATTAATATTTTTCATTAACACACAAGTCGATTTTATTCATGAGTTAGACGGTAGAAGACACCCATCAGCGGATCTTTCCCGTTTTTCCTTAGATTACAGTTTAATTAGGTCCAGCCCTAATATAAACCCTACTAATTTGATAACCCTTACATCAGCGCAAGAATTTAATCAAACTAGAGCATTACGTACTAGAAAAACATCATCTAATGCTTTGTAACCAATTTACCAGCAAATCGATTTAACAAAGATTTATAACAATTACCTAATTAAAAGAGACAGGTTTGAATCATCCATGATTAATTAGGGTGATACTAATGCTTAAAAGACGATAATTTTTACGTATTAAAGCCCTTTAAACTATCATATGAATCCGTACTAAACTAACTAGCATGCATTCTAATTAATATAATACGAATATCATGCACAATAAATACTAATCGCTATAGAATCATGAATATAAATCAACTAGACAATAAAGCATAAAACTTGTTTCAAAATAATTAATTTAGCATGGTTTCAAATAGATTATACTAAGCACAAGAAATTTACTCACTCATATTAAAAATTAAATCACAAAAGTTTAGCAAAAATTTCACGTCTAATAATATAAAAAGTTTAACTAATTGAACGAAATAAAAATAACAAAGAAAACAAAATAAAAACTTGATAAAAGGCCACGTTAGGATGGAAATTAGGGGTGAGATTGAAGAGGATGATGATGATATATATGATGAGGTTGAAGGGGTGTGATGGAAGAGGGGGAGGCGTGAGGGATGATGATGGTGATGATCGTGAGGGGGGCTGCCGTGGCTCCAGGATGAAGAGCCATGGGGCTCTGCTTAGGCGTGATGAATGATTATGATTTATAGTGAGGATGATTAGGGTTAGTGAATAGAGTTTTCTACTTCCTTTCTTCCTTAGACTCCTTCTCCCTCAAGACTTCTAACTCGTCTTCAACTCTTGAATCCCTAACCCAATTAAATAATTATGGAAATAATATTTTTCATAAATTATTATTTTGGACCGTCTTGATGTCTAAGGGTGTAAAACCCAAACTTTGACGTTCTCTCTTCTCCTTTTGCTAATGCTGAAAAATATATAAAATAGAGCAAATTAGACGAAATAATATATAATACAATTGGATTATTTAATAAAATAATGCATGATTTTTGGCTTAACAATGACGCTAATTTTTTTCCCAAATGACCCAAGACTATAGGTCTTTTCTTTTTGTTGGTAAATCCACATTTATTAACTTCTGCTAATTCTTATCCACTTCTAACAACTCTTACAAAAAACCCAAAAAAAAAAAAAAAAACTTCCAATGTTTTCCAACTCTTACCAATCTTCCTAACTCTAGCCCACTTTTACCAATTTCTACCAATTCTTACTAATCTCTGTCAAAATTTTCACAGTCTGTAAATTGTCATGTGAAAATTAGTTATTTTTTCAACCACAAAAATGCCCTTTGGTTATTTTTTTGGGTTAGTGTATTGAAGGGTTGCATAGTTGAAATTATGATTTTATAATTGTTTATAAATGTGAATCTAATAATATCATTACCTCGTAAGTAGACCTGATTAACGAGTCGGGGACCCGCCTGACCCACCCCGAACCGACCCTTAAAAATGGGGGTCATGGTCGGCTTTTTTTGTCTCCGACCCGCCTTCGACCCTCAAATTGAAAGTACCCGAGTATGATGAGGGTAAGGCTTGGGTAAAGGTTTTGACCCGCTGATCTGACCCACTGACCCTCACTTTTTTTTAAAAAAATTAAAAATAAAAATAAAAAAAGATACTTTTGGTTTCATTTGTTTAAAACTTTTTCGCTTTCACTTTTCCATCTCCCTTTAGCATCTTTCCATCATTCATCTCACCAAATCTCATTAGTTCGTAACCTTCTAACGCTGTATCTCTGATGTTTGAAATAGACTGAGTAGTCATTTTAGTGAACTAATCGGTCTATTGGTTTAATAATTAAATTACTCATTAGAGTATTTGTAATTGCGATACGCTTCATCGGAGCATTATATTATCGTTTGACTTTTTATTTTGTAAGATATTTAATATTGACCTTTATAACAAAAAGAAAATTTAGTGAAAAATCTCATTTTCTATATCGAAAGGTTTGAGCATCGGGTCTAACACGATGGTCTGAGAGTACCCGCAAGGTTAAGGTTAGGGTCAGGGGTATGCTGACCCGCATGAGTGTCGAGTAAGGTCAAGGTTGAGAAAATCCTATCTGCCGATCCTCATGACGCGACCTTCAACCCGACCCAACCGTCAATTTGGTCGGGTCTACTCGTAAGACAAAGATGATGATATTTATATAGTTATGGAAATTATTATAGCAGTCTATTTCTAAAAGTAAGCGATACAAACAGTTAAGCACATGTCATTGCCAACTTTACAAGCATTTAATATAAAGGCTTTATACATATAAAAAGTCCCCCAATCGTTACATCAAAAAATATCATAAATAAATTAAAAGTTGTTAATGTATAAACATTCACAAGAGCATTTATCAAATTATTAAAACAAATATAATCCACAAATTTATCAAATTTTAATTAGTTTTTTAGTTATGAGAAATATTATGCCAAAAACTATTAAAAAAAAAAAAAAAGACTCAACTCCTTTACATTTCTCACCAACATCTTCTATTTTTTACCAACTTGTACTAACTTTCATCCTTAACCAGCTCCTATCAATCATTATATTAAAAAAAAAAAAAAGAAGAAGAAGAAGAAGAAGAAAAGAAAACCAACTGCTTCCAACTCTTATTCACTTTCAACCAATCTTTACCAACTTCACCCTTTACCAACTCATATTACCAACGAAAGGAACAAGCCCCTAAGGGTTTTGTTTTGCTGTATAACTATTATTTTTGCACAAATACAATATGTAAGGATATTTGTTAAGTTTTTGTATCCAGTAATTACATATATAAAATATAATAAATTAATAAATGGTTTATATGATTTATATAGCAATTTTAAGGGTTTTCTAAAAAAATCAAATGCTTTTTAAACTTACTTAAAATTATTGGGTTACATAATTATAAAATATCATTAAGCAAATGAAAATCAATAGTATTTTTTTGTAGATCATCTCAAAAATAGTTTATATCTATTTAAAATAAAAATATAAAAACAAAATACTCATTATTGTTCCTTTATACTTCATTCAAGCAAAGATGAAATGAGAAATATGACATCCACTTTACTAGGTAAAGGCACAATATTAATAATTTTAAGACATCGTTGAATATTTTATGATGGACTTCAGAAGTTAAAACTGACATTTTTTTTAATATATAATTTCGTTTAATCAAATGCACACATGTCACATTGAGTTTTATAATAATTACTGTATTTTAAATAATATTAGTAAAAAGCATATAGAATTAACATTAGCATTGCGTGGTTTAACTAAATAAAACATCTTATTCTAAAAATAGGAGAGCTTTAAAGATAAAAATTGGTAAACAAATCAAAAATTAATTGATGTTATTTTAGAGTAATTTTTTGTCAATACAAATATAATTTCTCATTTCAAATAATTGGCTTTCATTTGCTGAGTTTATACAGAACACAATACTTTCAAACTTTAGTTAAGAGTAACCAACTCTAATATCATCATAGGATATAAAAAGTTGATGACAAACCATAAGATGCCACATGTAAAATCGAACAATTTTTGTTGGGCCAAGCAGGAGTTGTCACATATCATATTGACATTGGCAAGTTTGTTTAATTGGATTTTCAAAGGAAGTAAATGTCACCCAATTAGAAATTATCATGTATCATTGATGATGGACAAAATAGCACTCACTTCTCTTTTAACCCATAAAATTAAGTGGATAATTGCTAAAATATAAGTCTAGGCCCAAAGTCTAATTCAAACCCTAGTCTTCGAGTCTGTAAACAAGTGTCCTCACCTGCATTTTGTGAGGGGCATGGGGAGGTGGAGCATACAACATTTGCAAACTCTTAAAGCTTGGACTACAAACAACCTCCAACAATCAAGTGACTCGGATTAAGGTCGGCTATTTCAATACCTTCTGCAACTCCAGATTGATTACTACTTGAATGTTCTTTATCCAGTTCATTGATTGAGATCAAATAGCTTTGCGGTCGCATCGACTAACCTGACAAACTATGTTCAACATTCAATATTAGTAAATTTCTAGAGATCAAACTGCAAACGACATCCAACTATCAAGTTTCAAGTATCAAAATTTGCAAGAATCAAGGATCAAGGACCTTCTACATCTCTAGATCAAGACTCACTTCAATGTTTATCATGCAGGACTACATTTTGAAAACTCAAGAGCTCAAATTATTTGGAGGAAGGCAACAAACTCAATCAAAGTTTGTGCCCACTAGTTGCTAAAGGAATAAAGTACTCTTCTTGATTAAGATTATGCCTTTTAGGTTTTTCATTCAGTAGCTTCGACTCAAATTCATCAATGAAAATCAAATTAGTCAACTTAATTAAGATTCAAGGCAAGTTGGCCCTATGTCAAATTAGTAATTGGAGATCAAATCAAAGGATTTTTTTTGGTGTTCATTTTCAACAAATATGTAGAGATTGTACCTATATATTTTGAAATTCAATACAAAAATCAAATTTGTCCATATTTCTCATTTTAATTTAATTTAAACTCAAAATTTGTATTGCAATTATATTAAGTTTTCGAGCTCCAATCAAGAAACACTTGTCTCAATGGGCATTGAGGCACTTTTAAAGGATGTTAACCTTGGTTCCATAAAAATCTTAGGAAGTGTTGATCATCGAAGAATCAGAGAGATTTGCAGAGATAGAAAGAAAGAATGAGAAAGGGATTTTTGTGTACGTACTTTCACTGAAAAGAGAATGAATAATGCCCATTTATATGCTAAGCTATCTAACATGAGTTAGTTACACGAGTAACAAATTGTGTACATGTGAGCTATGTGGTGCCAACATCCTGTTTGATAGAATTACCCCTATGTATCTCACCATCCCCCTCAAGCTGGAATGGTGATGATGATGAACCATGCCTAACTTGCTATGAAGAACATCTTGGTGTGGGGAAGATAAAATCTTTGTAAGAACATTTATCAATTGTGGTATTGTTGGCATTTAAGAGAGTTTTTAGCAAACCCTCCATGACCTTTAGTAAATAACAATCTATCTGTATTTGTTTTGTCCCTCCGTAAAACCTAGGATTCTTACCTATATGAATAGTAGATTCATCGTCATAACACAAAGTCATAGGTTTCAAAGATCGAACTCCTAATTCTTTAAGAAATCGGACCAACCAAGTAATTCTACAACAGCTTGAGACATTGCTCTATATTCAGCTTTTGTTGATGATTTGGAAACAATGCTTTGGTTTTTGCTTTTCCAAATAATGTAGGAAGAATGTAAATGAATAAAGTAGCTTGTTATAGACCTTCTAGAGAAAGGACATGCTGCCCAATCCGAATTAGAGTACGCTTGAAGTGAAAGTTGATCAGTAGCCTTTGAAAATATACCCCAGCATATGGGCCCTTGAATATACATCAAAGTATGATGTAGGGCCTACAGATGTGAGTTCTTGGTCTTTGCACGAACTAACTCAGAGTTTTTGCTGTAAAACTCAAGTTTGATCTAGCATAAGTCAAGAAATTGAGTTTGTCTACCATAGTTCTTTAATGTGAAGGATCTAAAAGAAGATCTTCTTATTTAGGATCCAGTTTACAATATAATGGTAAAGGAGTGGAAGCAATCTTGGAGGTGTTTATACCATATTGTATCTTTGTCCTTTAGTGGTAAATTTCTTTTGAAATAGGACAGTGCCCTCATAAATATAACTCACTTCTAAACCAAGAGAGTATTGTAGTCATCCATGGTCTTTAATGCCAAGGATCTTATACAGATTTTGTTTCAGATGTTCAATTCCTTCTTTGTTTTATACAGTCATCATAATGTCACATACATACACTACTATAATGGTAATATTAATGAATGAACTGCTGATAAAAATTGAATAACTATTGTTAGATTTTTAATAGCCTAATCGAATTAAAGTGCTGTTGAGCTTGCTAAACCATTGCCTACTAGCTAGCTTCGTCCCATATAAAGATTTCTTCAAACTGTAAACTTCGTTAAGGATTGAGAATTCCTTTGGGAACCTCCACGTACACTTCTTCATCAAAGTCACCATGGAGAATAACATAATTCACATCTAATTGAAATAAGTTTTATCCTTTAAAAGTAGCTAAAGCATGATACTCACAGTTGTCCATTTTAACATTCAAGAAAACACTTCTTGATAGTCAATTCTGCATTGTTAAGTAAAACCTCTAATAATTAATAGCTCCGAGTCTTTCTAGAAATCCATCTGACTTCAATTTGATCTTATAAACCCATCGGCTTGTAATAGCCTTCTTACCAACAGGTAAATCCACAAATTCCCATATGTTGTTGATCATTAGGGCATTTATTTCTTTATTCACACCCATTATCCATCTTGGACCTTTAGTAGCTTCTTTATATGATCTTGGCTCTTGATATTCGGATACAATGGATACTAAGCATGATGCTCAGTAAGTGAATTAGAATGAACCAATCCACAAAAATAATCTTGTAAGTACTTGGGTTGGTGATGAGTCCTCTTGGTTCTTCTGATAGGTTCTTGTGATTAAAGTGTGAATATATTAATTAGTTTAGGAGTGGATGATGATGAGTTTGAAGCATCATAAAACATATTCCTGTTAGGAGTAAAATGAGATGAGGATGAAAGTCAACTGATGAAAAAGGTTGTGTCATAAGATTTGAGTTACTTGGAAAATTATTATAATTTGGCTCTTGAAATTTTGGAGTGTCTGGAATGAACTTTATGATTGTTAGAAAAGGAGTTCTTGTTTGATGTTAAATATGATGATAAGAAAATATATTTGCAAGAAATTGAACATCTCTAGAAGTATTAGTCAATGTCTAAGAGTTTTTGAACCTTTGACCATAAGGATGACCAATAAACACTCAAGATGAGCTATTGACTGAAGTTTGTCGTTATGTCTTTTCAATATAGAAGCATAACATAGACAGCCAAAATAGTTAAGATGACCATAAGAAGATTTTTGTTAATAAAGAACCTCAAATGGTGTCTTGTCATATGAAATAGCAGTGGGCATCCTATTTATCAAGTAAACAACTGTAAGGATTACTTCACTATAATACTTTGTAGGTAGATTAGATTGAAACATAATTGCTCTTGACACTTGCAACAAATGTTGTGTTTCTTCTCTACCCCCCCCCCCCCAATTTTAATGAGAGGTATCTACACAAGATGTCTAATGTATAATGCCCGTGTCCTTATAGAATTCCAAATCCGATCTTTGCTTGAACTCTAGACCATTGGCACTTCTAATTATCTTAAATAACTACAGCGCCAAACTGTTTCTCAACAAAAATAACAAAAGCTCTCAACAAAAGAAAAGCATTACATGCGTGAGCCATCAAATAAACCCAGGTTTCTCTTTAACAATCATTTACAACTATTAGAAGCAGTTTTCTCCCTTACAAGTACTATGAGGGTAAGAACCTGAGGTGTCTACATGTAGTAGTTCCCCCCCCCCCCCAAACAAAAAAAACCTTTTCTCTTGAATTACTCAAAGGGAATGCATTTATGTGCATTTTGGCCATAGTACAAATCTGACATACACCATGATGTCTAGTATTATTACATGAAATTCTGTCAACATTCTTCAATTGCTCAAATGAAGAATGACTCAAATGACAGTGCCAAACTTCTGAATCAAAAAAAAAAAGGTAATAACAGAATTCTGTGTCTCCTTACTCAAATGTAAACTTGATTGTTTAGGATCTGCATCTATTGCACCGAGTTGACATTACCTAGAAATAAAGTCCCTCGTTCTCTATACCAAGGATTACGACCTTTTTCATTAGAGGGCCCTGAAGCAAGCAAGGATTGGGTGTGAATATGACGCTAACTGCAAATTGTCTAGTTAACTTACTACTGGGTAAGAGATTGAACTAAAATTCTAGGATGTGCAGGACATTTTCTAGAACCAAACCAAAAGTCAAAAACATAGAACCAACATGTTAATGCACTTTTCTTCTGTTACGCATGGTAATATAGCATGATGCTTGAACAATTTTCACATTATGCAATAAAGATAAATCAGAAGTGATGTGATCACTTGCGCACTATCAACGATCCAGGTTTTCTTTGCAAAAGAGGTAAAGAAACAATATTTGTTACCTATCAACCCTGTTGGACCCATACCACCATTCCCATTTGCATTGTCCATGTCTATTGAATGCTTGTTGAGAAGTTGCAGTAATTGATTATACTGCTCTGGTGTCAAAGTAAGAGTTGTAGCGGCTGCTTAAGATTTCCTGTGATCAATTATAGTCAGCTGACTCATTGTGCACAACGAGAACTATTTTGCTTTCTTTGTAAAATTTGTAGTCAGGTGGATAACCATAAATCTCAAAGCATCTTTGTGTGGCAGAGCCAGTTATCTTCCAATGGTTGTAGAACAATTATCTGCTATAAGGCTTCTACTTGTATTCACATGGACAACCTTAATTATTTGAACTTCAGTAACTAATATCATTGAAGAATAAGTTTAGGATGCTACCAACATACTAGGGAGGATAAGGCTTAGATCCATCTACTTCTCCAACTCTTTACTCCAATTGTAACCATGTATCCCTTGTAGTAGTAGAAAACAAAGATACTATGGCCTCTGTCTTTAATAATTGCATTTATCAACCAAGAAATCACCATCTTGTCACGTCTATGCCATTGATTAGCCAAAGATGCCATAGGAGAAGGAGGACCAGGTTTAGTACAAGTTCTCAATACAAACCGTAGCATGTTCCTAGAAATCAAAGCAATTTCCATCGCCTTTCTCCAATGTCCATAAAACTCTCCATTAAATAATTCGCGCGCCAAAATATTTTTCAGATTATCAGAAAGATGCAGAAAATCAAAGAACATGTGAAGAAATATTAACATCCAAATTTACATTGTTCACCATCACATTGTTTGTATTCTCATTGTTCAAATTTCTAGACATTGTCGCAATTTCACATCAAAATCAAATGAATCACAAACTTACAAAGAAAGAAAACCTTGGATCAAAAGAATGTCACCTGAATCACAAATTTACAAAGAAAGGAAACTTTGGATCAAAAAAATGTCACATGAATTAATTTGAAAACTTGAATTTGGATCAGAAAGGTTTCTCTAATAATATGTTGACCATCAAAGAATCACAGAGATTTGTAGAGATACAAAGAGCAAATGTGAAAGGGATTTTGTGTTTCGTATTTTCAATGAAAAGAGAATGAAAAATACACCAGAGATGTCCATTTATACCACTTAGAAGCTGTCCAAATTGAGTTAATTACAAGAGTAACAAATTGTACAGCCAGATATGTAGGATGATGTCCTGTTTGGAAGAATTACCTTTATATGTCTCATCAGAAATCATAAATTTTTCTCATTTAATAGAATTTGTGGAAGACAACTGACTATCTAAAATTTAGTTACCTTGCAAGTTAGACATTCAGATTTAGTCTTACCTATGCGCCCTCCAGCATAATATATTGACTTATTATATATCCTATTTATAAGAAGATTGGATGGATATCTTACCTATTGAACTTGAACACAAAAGTTGGATTTCAGTGCATTAATCAATTAAGCTCATATACCCGTCTATTTGGGTCAATCCTGTAAAGGGGTTAATAAGTGCACCATGTCAGAAGCTTACCTCTTCAGAAAAGATAAGATTTTAATCAATCAAAATACTCGTATACCACACAAAAAGTATAATTTAACCCCAATTAATAATAAATAAAGTAATTCATTACCTTACATAACTATTCATAGTACTTACCCATTTTATTATGTCGAACAATGCCGCAAAATATTCCGGAACTAGTTTGACAAGTACCCTTATCGATTCCTTTCTACTTTCTAGCATGTTATTGTGGCCGTAGTCAAATAGCCAAGCTAATAAATTATTGGCTCACATATAAGTGGACAATGAGTTGCACTTGCACCACCTACTCAAATCACACGTCATTCATCAAATCCTTTGCTTGCGGCTACTTAGCTTGATGGGCCAACGCATCAAGTGTACAAAAACTTGACATTTGTTTATCAAGTACCAAACTACCAATCCTGTGTGCCGACCACACCTCCACCCCCACCCCCAAATTTCTCCAAGAAAATAGCCTCGTCTTTTTGGAATAATCAATTGATTTTATTTTTATTGAACTGAATTAAATTAAACTTATTTTTATTAAGTTAAATTAAATGAAATTTATTTTTATTGAATTTCAAATTGATTTTTATTGAACTGACTTATTTATACTGAATTGATTTAAATTTAACTTCTTTTTTTAATTGAACTTATTTTTTCTAAAAAAAACTAAATTGAAAAGAGCAATGCCAAAACGTCCCCAATCATAATTTGTCGTCCCCTTATAAGCAAGCATTGTTGAGCATCTCGAATGGCAATGAGGTAGGAGCCCTTAAAAGTGCCAATGAGGCCGTGGAGGAAGATGTTTATGAGGGACTCTCGGACAATAACAAGACAGTTACTCAACCATTGGATAATGCTCACAGTCATCTGGTTTATGTTGGGAAGTTCACATCCCAATTACTAAGTTGTGGTTCCTCTATAGACGGCGATGAAGAGATTGATAGCCCCTTATGCGCTTTTGATGGACATCCTGAAATGGAACTTCAATTCCATGAGAAAAGTGAGAGATTTAAACATTCCAGCAAGGGTAAGAAGAGTGACACAAGAATTCTAAGTCAAATCATAATTCGCCCACTCCTACCGAAATTGCGAAAGAAATTTTGGATTTAAGGAAAAGACCTCGTATTTCTGTTATCAGTGATGCGGCTCAGCAATCAGAAGAATTACCAGAAGTCTGATAAAAGAGTTGGAAAATAAACGGCAGACTAGAGATTTACATCATTAGGCTCTCTTTCGGTCAATAAATGGTTGTTTTAGTTTATATCTATGCTTAAAACTAGTAACCTATACGAGTCTATTTGGTTGTGATCTGCAATTTCTAGGATGTAGTAACTGTTTTATTGAGCCTTGTAATGACTATATTGTCATTCTTTATTTTTGTAGGGATCATGCCCAACTAATTAATTTTAAAAAAAAAAAAAAGAGTGCCAATCTTTGGTAGTTTTTGGATGGCACTCATATTTTCGTAGGGCTGGCTTAGAGTTCCCTTTGTCATGGACTTCCTTATGCTGAAGAGTGGCAAACAATGGCTATGACTTCTTTGCTTCATTGCCGGTATGGTTGCGTGGTTTCGCTGGTTGTACAAGGCCTGATACGTTGAATGATACACATGTCGTACACTGCACCTTAGCCATAATGATTATAATGAAGAACAAGATTGGCCAGCTATTATATCCAAGTTTCAATGGATAGTTCGGCATTCCCTCTAAGCAGGATAGAATCTAAAACTAAGAATGTGTTTTTTTCAACTTATTATAAATCATTTATTATTAATTAGTGTTTATTAATCATGATTGGTGATGATCAATGTTGATCAATGTTAAAAAGTATTAACTGTTATTAATTAATATTAATTATTGAAAAATTACAACTAGAAAATGTGACCAAGTGTTGATGAGTGTTGACGTAATGCTGATGTATATTGATCAGCGTTAAATATTGATGATAAGTACTTATCATAAATAACCAGCCCTGAATTTAAACTTTGAGAGTTCCTTCCTATGTGCCACATGTATTTTTTTCCCCCTATGTTTTTATCGTATATTTTTTAACATAAATTGACTGATGAAATTATATGCACCGATGAGCATGATGTATGTTTCAATTGAAAAGATTACAATGGAATGACTTTTCATCCACTTGGAAAGAGGATAACGTTTACCCACAAATAATAGAGAAGTTTTATTCTACTGAAGAATTTGTGGTAAGATTGCTTAGGTAACTGGCTAGCTCAACTTTTATGACTATTATTCTTACATGCATAACTCGGTTTATGGCAAAGACATCTCCTTGATTGATTTAAGGATTATGTTGGTCAAAGTTTGCCTAACTTTGAACGTGTTGCTTGGGATAACTTCCATCCACAAGTGGAGCACTTGCATTAGTTGGATTACGGCTCAAACGGAGGTTTATGGTCCAAAATATCATCTGCATTAGTAATCCACTTGGTTTGCCCTAAGGTTCGGCTTCCTGCAGTACTCGGTCATAGCTTTCTTTTCCCCCTTTTTTTGGCCAATGCATTAATGAATAATACAAAATAAAACGCTAAAACTAATTAAATATGTTTAAATATGGGCCCATCAGAAATATTTTATTTGGTGATCCAAGTTAGTGATATAGTTGATATAGAAGGGAGAGAAAAAGTTAAATTGTAGGATGATATAGAAGGTATCGACCCCCACTTGTGATCCAAAAACATAGATCATCAATGCAAGTGCTTAGCCTCTTGGTTCCTTGAGTTAGATATTTGTCCACCTTCAAGTTTATGAAGAGTCCCATCTAAAGAGAATTTGAATGAATTAGATGTAATAATTTTCCATGAAAAATTATAGAACAATGGGTTGTTCAATTTTAGATTAAAGAGAATATTCTATAGAAACAAAGAATGAGAATTTATAGAGATATTTTGCTTTAATTCACCATAATATAAAAGTGGCTTTGTTATCCAAAAACTCAAAAAAATTTTAATTACTGTTATAGACGTTTTCTAATATTAAATTACTAGATAAATTAATTAAATTGACAATTTTAAACTCATACAAAACTCAGAATTAACTCTATTTGGACCGTGGATGAAATTTCATTAATGTATATCCAAATTAACCTTCAGTTAATCTTCCTTAAACTTCTTTTTTTTTTTTTTGTTTGAGATTAAAGATATGGAGAATTTATTACTCGACAAAAAATGCTTTTAGTCACCAAGATCTTCATGCTTCTTAAGGGCATGGTGGACCGTCTGGCCATCCGTTGCAACGTATCTTCTTTCCCCATGTCTCACATCTCCCACCTCCAATATTTCAGCATTCTTTCCTACCTCCATCTGCTTGAACCTTGGCTATCACCCCTACATGCAGCATGTACCTACATTCACTGCTCTTCTCTGAATTCAAAACTCAATGTAACTTTTCGATCGTTGTGCTGATCTCTAAATTTTATACTTCTAAAATCTTTTTCTTTAAATTTTCCAACTTCACCGGAGACTAATTTTAATGATTGTATTATAGAGGAGTAAAATGCATTGTACTTCAGAACGTACACCTTCATCGACTTTAATGTCATCTTCTGTGATCAACCGCATATTTTTGTCTAATTCCTCGGGAGTGCCTCCCAATTTTACCAGTCTTGCTCTTGAGAGTTGTCCAAATCAGTAAAATTCTAGTTTCAATCTTTCCTTTTCTTGCTTATGCTCATGGTGATCCTTCAATTATTTCTTCCATACTTTCCACTATTCTAAGGTCAAGCTGTTTATCAAAGTGGGAAGGCTTTCTGTACCAACTTATTGGCCCATGCTCATCTGCAAAACGTTTCAATTAAAATTGGCCAGTAACATTGTGACATGATGAACATTGAAGATCCCCTTTGTAGACAAAATCCTACTTTAATTTGGCCGGTTTTCATTCACCTAAACTTTTAGCAAGCGTGTTCTCGATTTGTTTCTTCAGTTTTCGTTTTCTTGTGCCTTTTTTTGGGGGGGGGGGATAGAAGTTTTCTTGTGCTTTTAGCGGCTGCAAGTTTTGAAAAATGTTCAAAATTAACGTGAAAAAAGCCCCCTGAAATATCTGCTCAGATTGCTTTCTTCGCATGCATGTACAACAACAACAGCAGCAACAACAACGATAACAACAACTCCCAATGTGGGTCCTGCTTTTGCGGGATCTGGGGAGATTCAGATGTAGGCTGCCTTACCTCTACCGGCATCCCTACCCATAGAGAGGTGGAATCCAAGAGACTCTTTGCATGTATATACGTATCAGTTGATTTAACTGGTAAAGTTTTTTCAGAGTTATTATCAATGATTCGAATTTAAATTGCGCTTATATCTTTACATTTTCCTTTATAGAGAATAAATGGTCAATTTATGTTGATCGGTCAAAAATTCATAATGGATATCCAATTTTTATTTCAACTATGATATAAATAGTACCGCGCATGGCAATGGTTTGCGCATATATTACAAAAATCTTCTAATTTTCAACATAGTTTCTAGTCAGATTTGAAAACTATTTTCATTTACGTCCATTGACATTTGGTGCGTGAATATTTCAGACCCGCAACTTTGGAGAAAAAGATTTGAGTCTGCTATTTGCCTCTTATTAGAAAATTTTATACATGTCAAAAATGTCTTTATAAGTTTATATACTTCTCCCATTTGATTTCTATCTTTCCAATCAGTAATTATTCTTGTCCAGTCAATACACTCTTAGCCCAGTTTGCATTGGAGCCACTTTTCAAAGCGAAGGTCATGCGATCGGATCTCATAACTTGCAAGTCTTCTTATGTAGAGCTAAGCAGGTTAATCAATCAGATCATTTGGCTTGGACTAATGGACTCCTTCCCTAATCATCAAACCTTGTTAATAACCCTGAGATAGAGCTTTGATAAGAGTAGCTATTACCGACTTAAAAAGTTCTCCTTAACTGAGATAGATATCTTGGCTTATGATCAAACTCTTTAGGTAATATATATCGTACACGTAAGAGTATGTATTTTTACTTGTTATGTATATATATTTTTCCAGCGTATATCTGTCATATAGATAATTTTTAATATGTGGCGCTGACGTGATTTGTGAGAGTAAGTACTCTTAGAAATATGATATAAACTTTGAGTTCTTTATGTTTCAAATTAGATAGCCAAACAATTATCACTAATATATTGTAAACAGAAAGACACTGATTTAATTGTCGTATGGGAGCTCGGTGCTCTCCTCACATTAGACCCTTTATGGCCCATTTATTTCGGCGTTTTATTAAAGTGTTTGGAAATTATTAATCACTCTTAACCACTCCCAAACATTGCTAATCGTTGGCCGCTAATTCTAGCTGGTGGTAAGCATTTGTAAACATGGCTTGTTGGGTTTCGTGGCCCTGCAAAATCCAAGAATTGGCACGGTGGGACCGTGCTAGACGACACGGTCGTATCAGGCCGAAGAAGCGGAATGTCGAAGGAGAGCAGAAAAATGGCACGGGCTTGCCGTGCCATGTGGTACGGTCGTGCCACCATGGCACGGGGTGACCGTGCCACGTGGCACGGTCATGCCGCACCTAGTACGGGCGCGGATTTTTCTGACGGCTAGGGTTTGCTTTGGCGTGCAGTCTTTTTGGCGGCTAGGGTTCTCCTTTAGGGGTAAAACTCTGGACTTCTAAACCCTATATAAAGAGACCTAACCTAGGATCTAAAATCACTCCTGAATCCCTGAGTTCCTAAACACATTGAGTGGTAGAGAGACTTTGAGAGAGATTACAAGAGAGGATCTAATTCTACTGTTGGATCAAATCACTTGTTGTGATTGTGATCGTTTTGTACTCTCCCTGCTTATAAAGTGGATTGATTGTGCTCGTCGCCGTCCGTGATTTTTTCCCACATTGGGTTTCCACGTAAATCTTATGTGTCTTTATTTTGTTCTTGTTATCGTTTTAAGTTTCTGAATATTTGTTTCATCCTATTACTTCCGCTATCAGTTTACTCTAATTCCTAACATGGCTAACCAGTATTTATTATCTATAAACGTTGTTCATAACCGCTACAAACCATGTCCATGGGTAAACGCTAATAAGTACTCATCACTATTTCTAGCAACTGAAACGCAGTAACTGTGAGTAATCCACTAGTAACCATTAACCACTAATTCTAAGCGTGAGTGATAGTTATTTTATTTATGAAAATCATCTTATTTTAGAAGAGTTTATTATTTACGGTGTTGTGTCCAACTTTCTCAAAGCATGAAAAAGTGGATGATAGCGATTTAGAGTGGTCAAATTTTTAGGGGTTAATAATAGAAATTAAGTTTCGATTCTAATCTGTGTCGGTTATGTGACTGCTTTGCATTGAAACTGGGGAAAATCTAGCTATCATACGCCAAAGTTTGCTCAAGAGTTTTGTCTAAAAATTTTTAGATCTTCTAAGGAGTACACCCATAAAAATTAATTAACTGCTTTCCAAAAATTCAAAAAATTTATACTCTAATATAAGATTTCTAGGCCCATTGTTCCACGACCTCAAAACAAGACAAGACAAAACAAAACAAAACCAAAAAAAAGAGGTGACTTTTGGGTGACTCTTTCGAACTTTTATTAAGTGAAGTTGAGTTAAATGAATCAAATGACAAGTCGATAAGATGCTTTATGAATTTTTATGAGGGGCATGTATTAGGCAATGCTTAGGTTGGGAGAAAAATGATTTTTCAATTATTCATTGTTTGGTACAGTAAAAGACGGGAAATCATTTCCCAAAGAAAATCATTTTCCTTCCAATGGCGAAATGATTTCCATTTTGAGGAGAAAGAACGTTGACTTTCTTCCTTCAACTCTTTTGCTGATATAGTCAGTCGAAATGAAGGTGGAAGATTCAGCTTTAACAATTTAGAACGAAACTTAACTGTGCAATGGTAAGTATTAAAACAGTTTCAAATTCAGATTTTAAGCTCAACCGTCCTTCATTTGGTTAACATTTCTCTGACATGACAATTCAATCGATATTTGCATCACTTAAACAATTCAATTTATATTTTTTGCTACTACAGTAATTTCAAGGGTATCAAATTTGAAAGATTAAAATAAGCTCAAATCCAGACTTTGAGCTCGACATTTCTTTGTTTGATCAATATTTTTTTCTGTCATGACAATTTAGTCCATATTTTTTACCACTTAAAACAATTTAATTGGCATTTTCCACTATTAGAACAATTTCAACCATTTGGAACGAAATTTGATCATTGGATAGAAAAGATTAGAATAAGCTCAAATCCATATTTTGAGTTCGATATTTCTTCATCTGTTCAACATTTTTCTCCTACACGATAATTTAGTCGATATTTTTTGCCACTCAGACAATTTAGTTGATCTTTTTCGCTATTAAAACAATTTTAGCAGTTTGCTTCAAAAAAAAAAGTAGATTATTCAATAGAAAATATTAAAATAACCTCAAATCTGAATTTTAAACTTAATATTCCTTCATTTGGTCAACATTTATCTCCACTCGACAATTCAACCAGCATTTTTCACCGCTTGAGCAATTCAGCTAACATTTTTTTTTTCCCCATAGAAAATGATTATTTTTCACCAAACGATGGAAAATGTGATATGAAAATTTGTTTCCCTTGGAAAAACATTCATCATGAAAATTTATTTTTTCCTCAACCAAACAACAACACAACACCACCACCACCACCTTTCAATATAAGTCTGTTGGAATCAGCCTCTCAATCTACAAACAGGGATTCCTTGATATATTTTTCCCTCGACTAAACATTACCTTAAATAGTTGATTTTTGTCCTTGATATTAGGTCAATAAAATTCGTCATTTAATCACTCCTACGTCTAATCCTTACCGCACCGCGCTTAGATAAGACATATATTGATGTGTATACATTTGGATTTAGAACTTAAGGTACTGGCCCCAATGAGATGTCAGCAGATTATGCCGCAAAGTTTATCAGATGATTTAACACATAAGGTCTTCGTCAGACATTTGATCAGGAGACAATTCTCGAATATAGTCGATCCACCATCACTAGCTATGTACGTATCAGCACTATCATATTCATAGCTAGGGACATTGCACTCAAACTCCACTTCTATTTTATTCCCACTATTATGCCTAGCTTCTTCAAACTAATTAAGCTATAAATACTCAGACAATTTCACTCTATTATTCACCAGTTCTACTACTACTTCAACTAAATGGGCATGCCAAGATCAAAAGCATGCATGTTGCTGCTTCTGTCGCTAGTTATGTTTGTGAAGCTTGTAGACATGGCTGATGCTCGTGTTTATCCAAGCTTTTCGACAACAAAGCGAAGGAGCAACAACTATGGTATGCTAAAGGAGTTTGGGTACGATGAATCGAAGATCAAGTTGTATGGAAGACGATTCATGGAGGAAGACTATGTTGTTTCCAGAGTCTCTCCCGGTGGACCTGAACCTCAGCATCATGCAGCTCCACCTGGACTGCTCTAAAATACTAGCCATCTGTGTGCCTGGGGGGTAAGTGCACATGAGGCACGCGCACAAAGTTGTTAGTATCGGACGGTGAGAAAGGGGCTTTGAACCTGAGATCTTATGTAATTGCAATTTTGATTTTAATTGTGTGGTTAAGTTCTCATTAGTATGTCTCCGATATGTATACATTATTCTTGTTATATTCCTAAGATGTTAGGATACTTTTCATTGCCATGAAATAAATTTAGCCTCAAAGCTAGCTATTGATCATTTACTTACGTACAATATGTATCAGCTATACCTACAATTGAATCAGAGTATGCACCCTCTTTTTTGTTGGGGGAGGGGGGATGATGAGGACATCATAAGTCCTACGGTAGCCTTCTTAATTACAAGGCTGCAATTTCGGGAACTGGGCAATTGCATATCATATGCACCATCGTGCCTGATTTCATAGTAAAATGTCTCAATTCATCCAGAATGTGAAATTCACTGTCGTCTTTGCTGCCAATTAAAAAAAATTCATGGGGGCTTGAACTGATGAAAGAATTTAAATTTGACCATTAATGCAATCAGATATATTTTAGAGCCAGTATTGGCATATTGCTACCCACTCATTACTGCTTTCTTTACATATTTACAATTACTTACCATTTTTCACTGCTTATTTCTGTGTACTACTTACCCTAAATTCCAATATCATATAACTAATATTAACATTGAAAAAATCAGAGAAAGAGAAGGAATAATTTTCTGTGTATTCATCTAGCACAGTCACTTTGTGTTAATACACAAAAGCCTTGTACTTCAAACCCTAGCTGAGCCCCTCTACTTCTTGCTAAGCAAGTCTCCTAATATTACACCAACACTAGTTAGGAAAGAATTAGGAAAGCAATAATATACAATATTTGCAATATTTGCTAATTATAATATACAATATTTGCAATATTTGCTAATTATTTCATAATACTCCCCCTCAAGTTGGAGCATGAGGATTAATGACGCCCAACTTGCCCAAAAGAAGATGAAACTGTTTGCTTCCCAGAGCCTTGGTGAAGATGTCTGCCAATTGATACTTAGAAGTAATGTAACCAATACTTAACTCACCGGCAACAAGACGTTCCCGAATAAAATGACAATCAATTTCAATATGCTTAGTCCTCTCATGGAAAACAGGATTTTTAGCAATATGTAAGGCAACCTGATTATCACAAAATAGTTGAATGGAGGACTTCAAGAATACTCCCAACGATGCAAGCAGAGATTTTAACCTAATCAACTCACTAGTCACCATAGCTATGGTTCTATATTCAGCTTCAGCTGACGATCAGACACTGCAGCTTGTTTCTTTATTTTCCATGAAATAGGGGACTCTCCAAGAGTCACGAAGTACCCTATTAGAGAACATCTGGTGAGCGGGCAAGCTGCCCAATCTGCATCACAATAAGCATATAACTCTATATCACAATCACTTTTCAGAAAAATCCCTTGTCCTGGATTGCCTTTTAAGTACTTCACAACACGTCTTGCTGCGTCCCAATGTTTTTCCTTAGGCTCCTGCATAAACTGTGACAGAATATGTACTGAATAGCATAGTTCAGGATGAGTCAGAGTGAGATAGATCAACGATCCTATTAACTGCCGATATTGGGTTAGATCATGATACGGCTAACCCGTGGCTTAAGCAAGCTTGTGATTTGTCTCAAGCAGAAAATCGACCGACTTCGTGCCAAGCAAATCACATTCATCTATGACCTCTAGAGCATACTTCCTTTGACTCATAAATAGTCTTGTAGAGTTTCGGGCGACCTCAACGCCAAAAAAGTATTTTAGAGATCCTAACTCCTTGATATGAAAACAGTTGTTGAGATAAGTCTTGAATTGAGCACATATAGCAGCATCATTCCCTGTACGAACAAGATCATCCACATAGACTAGCAATGTCATATATTTATCTCCCTTGTTATAGGTAAAAAGAGAGTAGTCAGCATAAGATCCCACAAATCCATAATCAAGGAGCTTAGAAGACAATTTAGCAAACCATTGTCGTGGTGCTTGCTTCAATCCGTACAAAGATTTTCGTAGTCGACAAACTTTGCTAGACTTAGGTGTTCGAAACCCAGGAGGCAAATTCGTATAAACTTCCTCTTCCAGATCACCATGTAGGAATGCATTGTGGACATCCATCTGATGCAGCTCCCAGCCCTTTGCAACAGCAACTGACAGGAAGCACCGCACACTGGTCATTTTTGCTACCGGTGTGAAAGTTTCATGGTAGTCAAAACCTTCAACCTGTTCATCTCCTCAAATGACCAGTCGTGCTTTATAACGTTCAAGACTTCCGTCTGAGTTGTATTTCACTTTGTAGACCCACTTACAGTTGATAGCTTTCTTTCCTGGTGGAAGATCCTCAATATTTCAAGTGTTGTTGAGTTCTAGGGCTTCAATCTCTTTTGCCATGGCTTCTTGCCACTTAATATCTTTAACTACCTCATGAAAAACTTGGGTTCCGCAATCTTAGCAATGTTAGTCAAATAACATCTATGCGCTTTAGAGAATTTATCACACGTTACATAGTTAGCTATGGGATAAGGTTTACGTGAGGAGACCCATTGTTGTGGAAGTGCCAAAGAAGGGGGGTTCTTGTGACGAGCATTGTAGCACACATAGTCTTGAAGATGGCCCGGAGCTTTTCTATCTCGTTTTGGTCTCTCCGTTTCAGCAGGCCCAATTTCCAAGCTGCTCCCCTGTCGTTTGGCGCTGGATTGCAGATAGGCCCATTGTCTGGCCCAGAGGCCTATGCTACGTCTACAGCAGTAGAAGAGCTCCCCCTTACTACTATACCCTGGCTGCCCCCAAGCCCATTTGCTGGCCCTTTTTCATGCGTGGCCCTATTGTCAGGCGCGGTCATTATTGATGGACTGCTTCCAAAAATTGCTTGCGCGGGCCTAATTGGTGTGTTATATGGGTCCACTCCTGACCCAGTCCAAGTCACGGGATCTGGTTCATGTCCCTTATGATTTTGTGACCCAATTCGTATTTCTTCAAGATCATCTTCCACACCAAACAAATTTGAGACCTCTAAGGTCATGTTTTCCTCTTCTTTTTGTGCAACAAATGGAAAAATTGATTCCTGAAATATTACATCCCGACTCACAAAAATATCTCCTGTTTCGACATCATACACCATCTACCCGTTCTTACCATAAGGACATCCAATGAATATACACTTTCTCCCTCGAGGGGCAAACTTGTCCTTTTTTCTTTGATAGTTATGAACATAACATAGAAACCCAAAAACTTTTATATGTTCATAACATGGTTTTGTCACAAATAAAATCTTATAAGGAGTCTTGCCCTTTAAAATAGATGAAGGAGTCATGTTTATCAAGTAGGCAGCTGTAAGCACACAAGTTCCCCAAAATTCAATAGGTAGGCTAGCTTGAAATCATAGGGCTCTAGCAACATTAAGGATGTGTCTATGTTTTCTTTCTATCCTGCCATTCTGTTGTGGAGTGTCGACACAACTAGTTTGGTACAAAATTCCTTTTTCAACATAAAACTTCTTCATAGGACCCGATATGAATTCACTTCCATTATCACTCTTGATTATCTTAACTTTGATCTCAAATTGGGTATTAATCATGGCGAAAAATCCTTCACAAGTCGGGAGGCCCCACTCCTTGCTTTCATTAGATAGACCCAAACACCCCTAGTAGCGTCATCTACAATAGTAAGAAAATATTGTGCATCACAAAACGACTTTGTATGATATGCGCCCCAAATATCACAATGAATTAAATCAAATCGATTCATAGCTTTATTTTCACTAACTGGAAAAGAGGCACAAGTTTGTTTTTCCCTAAGGCACACATCACAAAAATCATCCTTACTACCCTGAATATTACTAGTAATAAGATAAGATTCGATGTGAGGGATGACCAAGATGACGGTGCCAAAGCTCAAAAGTTGTAAGTTTGTTAGCCTGAACTCCATCTGTTGCTTCACCCTTGTAGAAGTATACCCCCTTTTCGGCTCAGCCACTCCAATCAGGTTCCTCGTAGTAAGGTCCTGTATCACACAACGTTTAGGAGTGAATGTCACAATGCAATAAATATCTTCAATCAATTGCGCTATAGATATAAGACTACATCGTAATTCAGGCACATATAGCACATCTTGCAGAGTTATCTTGGAATTTAGACAAACCATTCCCCTTTTTGTGGCCAAAGCTTGCGTTCCATTGGGTAAGTCGACAGGAATAAATTCAATTTCATAAATATTGTGCAACAAATCTTTATTCCCGGTCATGTGACATGAGGTTCCACTATCAAGAAGCCAAGTATCATTACCTGAGAGTTTGTCAAGATTCAACTTTGGAGTCTCAATGAGACTCAAAAGCCTTTGCACCTGTTCAGCAATAAATTCAACTCCTCTGCCCTTGTGTTCTTCTTGCGGGCTCTCGGCATAGGGCTAGACTGTATTGACAGTCTCTCTTCCACCTCCACTGTAACTGCCATGACCTCATCCTGTGTTCCCATGGCCACCTCCTCTTCTGTTATGTCCCCGTTCTCGACCATCTCGTCCCCCTCTAATGCTCCAGCCTGCAGGATAACCGATCAGCTCAAAACATGCACTTTCATCATGTCCATACTTCCCATAGTGTTTACATGTGGGCTTTTCTTGAAAGCTGGAGTATTTCGGTTGATGGGACACCGCAAAAGCAGCCATGGATTCCTGTTTGGTGTCACGCCCAGTCATGATGCGTCGATGGTTCTCCTCCTGCTGCACCATATTGAAAATCTTGTCCAATGAGGGAAAAGACTCCAAGGTTAAGATTTGTTTTCGCACTGTCGGGAATGCTTCATCATCAAGCCCCATAAGGAACTGATGAGATTTATCCTCTTCCATGAACTTCACAATTTTCTCGGCAGCATCACACTTACAATTGGGAATTTTAACATAGTTCCCAAATTCATTCCAAAGTCCCACAAGTCTATTGAAAAGTTCAACTACTTCCTGTTTCTCTTGCTTACAAGTTGCAATTTGAGACTTTAGTTGATGTATTTTCATCACATTCGGCACCGAGTACTTCTTGCGAATATTTTCCCATAAAGTCTGGGCAGACTTAATGTAAGCAAAACTTGTGTGGAGTCTTGGATCGATCACATTCATGATCCAAGATGTGATCATTGAATTAACCATTGCCCATACTTGAGCTTCGGGAGGATTTTTTTTTTTTTAAAAGGTTTTCAACCTATGCTCTGATACCATGAAAAAATCAGAGAAAGAGAAGGAATAATTTTCTGTGTATTCATCCAGCACAACTACATTGTGTTAATATACAAAAGCCTTGTCCTCACAACCCTAGCCGAGCCCCTCTACTTCTTGCTAAGCAAGTCTTCTAATATTACACCAACACTGGTTAGGAAAGAATTAGGAAAGCAATAATATGTACTATTTGTAATATTTGCTAATTATAATTTGCAATATTTGCTAATTATTTCATAATAAACATCAATATATCATAACTCTAATATCTAGGTGGTAGCTAATTATATACTTACCGCTTACCACTACATGTCCCTTATTACTACTCGTTATTTCATATATGGTTGTTTTTATTGTATACTTTTTACTGCTTTCTACTACTCTGTACTACTTGTTGCTATAAATTAGCAGGAAATGATTTATATGATGATATGATAATATCAGACACACCATATAGGATATGAATACATAAGCAAATAACTGCCACCGATCCCCCCCAAAAAAAAAAAAAAAGCACCCAAATAAAAATAAATGCGTAGAGGGAACTCAAGGGACATCTTTTCGTTGACTAAGGCTAGATGCTCTCTGCTTGAAAAGAAAATGCTGCCATTGCATTGGTTATTTGTTTCTTCGCGAGTGCTGGAGGGGGGCCCAGTGAGGACGTAAGGTAGCATAATGGACATGTATTTTTATTTTTATATAATATATTTTTGACCTTTTTATCGTCCATTCAATTTGAGTTAATTTATTTATGAATTATAAGAAATCAAAATTTCTTCATTTGTAATACTCAAACATAATATCTTCTCCAAAAAAAAAGTTTAAAATTACTTGACTCACCTTTTATTAATTACTATATTCATTATTTGATATCTACAGTAGATGAGAACTAATAATTATGTAAGATCAGAGCAAATAACAAAATAATAGTGGTATCACATAATATCCTTCCATCCATTCGACAAGGAAGAAATTTCCTCCATTAGAACTTTGCTTAGGGATTGTTTAATGAACCCTACAAATCCATAAGAAAACGACAATGATAATAATAATTTTCAGTATGAGTTTTATTTTTACAGATTTTAAGGAGATCTAGATAAAACAATCTTAACCCTCCAACCACCCATGCATGAAGAGAGACCACTTCTAACATATCTAAAAAAAATAAAAAAATATTTTCTTGGGTTGAAAACTTTTGTAACAGAACAAAATAGAATCACTAAATAAAAATCACTAGCAACATTAAACAAAATATAAATAAATAACTAGATAAACAAAAGTGTAGATTCGGCGTGGCATAATCATACTAAACCCATAAGAATATAAATAAATAACTAGATAAACTATCCTATATCAAAATGAATTGCTTTTTTGTGTCATTTCTTAACAAAAGAATTCTCATTTTACATCTCGTAATAGAAGAATTCTAAAATTAGAGGGAAAAAAATGGAGTCCCCAAACAAAAAAAGAAAGAAATTTAAATTTTCTTTCCAGTTCGTTAAATATCTTAATCTAACATTTGGATATTTCGACAGTCTGAATTTTTGTATTTTAAATTTATTTACAACTTACATGTTTTTAAAAAAATTCATAAATAATTTCCAAATGGGGAATAAAAAATAAAGAAGAAAAGGAGTTAAACTGGACCGCAATCGCTTGTCGGCGCGTGGCAAAATAAATACGGTGTATGGGTGCGCAGTTGTAAGGAGAGAGAAAGAGACAGGTACGGATCGACCGCCTCTTGTGTTCTATTTTGTCACTTGTGTTGGGTACTCTAAAGCTAATTTTTATTTCCTGGAGGACCTACTTTGCAAAATTCCCAAAGTTTCGAAACCCTAGCTCCTCTTTTCTCTCTCCTCTTGCATCCTTCTCTCTCCTCCCTGCGCGCCCCCGACCGAAAAATCCTTCCCTTTTACGCTGCAAAAACCCTATCTTTCTCTAAATCCTGAGGAGCAAATCGTGACAGATTGCAACAGAATTCAGGTTTGATTGTCTCTTTCAAGTTCTGGTTTTGATTTTTGTATATTCAATTTGTCACGAGAAAGATCTCGCCTTTTTTTGTTTATTTTCGTGAATTTCGTTGTATTTGTTCCTTTGATGCTGGTGCTAATTTAGGGATTCGTCAGATCTGTTCGGGTATCTGCTTTTGTAGCGATCGAAAAATTCGGTCTAAGACCCTAGCTTCGGGGCCGAATTGAGTATTCCTGGGGTGGTGGAAGAATCTAGGGTTTTGGGAGAGAAAATCGTTTTTCTAGGGTTTTGGGTTGAAGATAAGAAAGAAACCCTACATGTATGGCTTCGGGGATATCTGCAGCTGAGGAGGAACTCATAGGGAGAGAGAGGCATCGATGGAGTGAGAACAGGAAGGTTTATACCCGCAAAATTCACAAGCTTAACAAGAACAAGAACAACAACAATACCAGCAACAGCACAGCCCCCACCACCACCCACGCTAACAACACCACCACCAATAACACCGACACCCCCAACAACAGCAAGAACAACAACCACCACCCCCCAAATTTGTCCACTGCTGCTCCCTCTGTTTCTGCAACTGCCACTGCAGACAACCAAACAAATGAGAACAACAGTAGCAAAAATAACAGCGGCAGCAGCAACAATGGGAACAAGACCAATGATCATATTGCCAATGGCACGCCTGCCCAAGAGAGTGAGAACGAGAACGAGAACGAAAAGGAGGTTGCCCAGCAGAAATCCTCCTCCTCACCAGCTGCAGTGCCTGTAGAAGAGGCCAATTCCTCACAACCCCAGCTGATCTCGACACGTTTAGAGACGTGTTCTGAGGATTCCTCAATTCTAAACAGGATTGAACCCCCTGTTCCTAATGGGCATGATGCAAATTTGGTAAATAGGTTGGGCAAACCATTAGTAACCCGGGTAGACAATAGGGTGAATATCAGTGTCTCAGCAGCTAGTTCGAAAGAGGGGGTTAGAGAATTGAAGAGACAGTTAGTGGATGAGCTTAGTCAAGTTCGGAAGATGGCCAAAAGGCTTGAAGATAAGGAGATTCATATTAGTGGGTTTTCTAGCAGTGGGATTGATGTTGGTGTTGGTAGGGTACACATGGGTACTGCAGCCCCTGCTGTAAGAAGTTTTCCATTTCCTGCTAATGGTGTGGTAGAAAAAGGGGTCGGTGGGGGTGGGAGAATGAACACTGATGTAGGTTCCAATGGCTCGAGGTTCAAGCAACTTTCAGTTTCCATGATGGAGAGTAACCATGGAATAGGTGAAGTTATGGAGAAAGAAAAGCGGACTCCTAAAGCAAATCAGTATTATCGAAATTCTGAGTTTCTTCTTGGTAAAGATAGGCTGCCTCCTGCTGAGAGCAATAAAAAATCAAAATCCAGTGGCAAAAAGCATCGGAGTAGAGAAATTGATTTTGGTTTTGGAATTGATAAGCAACTATATAAGAAGTGCAGCAATTTACTTCAGAAGTTAATGAGGCACAAGCTTGGTTGGGTATTCAATGAACCTGTGGATGCGAAGAAACTGGGCCTTCATGATTATTTTGATATCATAAAGCATCCAATGGACTTGGGTACGGTCAAAACAAGGTTGACCAAGAATTGGTATAAGACTCCTAGAGAGTTTGCTGAGGATGTGAGACTTACTTTTCATAATGCCATGACTTATAACCCCGAGGGTCAGGATGTTCATTTCATGGCTAAAGAATTATTAAGGATATTTGAAGAGAGGTGGCCAGCTATAGAGACTGAATATGATCGTAAGTTGAGGTATGAAGTGATCCGTGATTTGGGGGTGCCCACTCCAACTTCAAGGAAAAGTTCTGCCCTGGCCCATGTCTACGCACCTCTGCCTCTGTTGCCACCACCTCTTCTTCATCCTCCACCTCCCTTTCAAGAGGTAAGGCATTTGGGGAGATCTCAATCAATGCCTGTTCCACCAGAGTCACGGTCAATTCCAGCCTATGTAGTGGGAAGGACACCAGCTCCAAAGAAGCCTAAAGCTAAAGATCCCCACAAAAGGGACATGACATTTGAGGAGAAGCAAAGGCTCAGCACTAATCTTCAGAGCTTGCCTGCCGAGAGGCTTGATGCTATTGTTCAGATTATTAAGAAGAGGAACACAGCTCTTTCACAGCATGATGATGAGATTGAAGTGGATATAGACAGTGTTGACACTGAGACACTTTGGGAGCTGGATAGGTTTGTGAGCAACTACAAGAAGAATCTGAGCAAGCATAAGAGGAAAGCCGAACTTGCCCAGGCTAGAGCACTAGCCGCTCCATCTGCTCAAGAAACAGTGAGCCTTTTTTTATTGTTCTTACACATCCAACTCAAAGAAGTCTTCTTCATTCAGGTTTCTGTGATGTAGTTTAACAATATGTTCAAATTTTGCAGCTTCCAGCACCTGTAAATATTGAAGCAGTTAAAGAAACTAGAGATGGTAAATTTTTGGAAAATGAGTTTTAAAATTTTCTTCCTCATCAAAACGAGTATGTGTTAATTAATTGGTGTGTATTGATTGTGCTGTGCTAGGTGAAGTAAATGTTGCTACTTCCCCTCATGTTCAGCAAGAGAGGCATAGTGATAATGCCAGTGGTTCCAGTGGTTCAAGCAGTTCTAGCAGTGATTCTGGATCCTCTTCAAGCGGTAAATAATTGGTGTAATCAACTATTGGCTGAGTAACCCCCCCCCCAAAAAAAATAGTGTTCAATCTGACTCTGATTATTCTAATGCAGACTCTGATAGCGATAGCTCTAGCTCTTCTGGATCAGATGGAGGACAATAACTCATACCAAATTGCGTTCATTGAGGTTGGAAATGACTCTCTCTGTTCATTAAAGACTGTCAATGTGCTATACGCCGGCTTTACGCTTGGTGTTTGGTGTGTAAGACTTGCGCTCTTGCGTTCTCAAGATTTAATTTTTATGTGCAGTGTCGTAGATAAATTTGGCTAAGAGATGCATGGAATTTTGGGTAACAGATACTGTACTACGAAGAATACAAAAAAGCCATGAGTCAATTTTTACCCATGTGTATGTGTCATATAACAAAATTTTACTCTACATATAATTACATGGCTTGTGGGAGTGAATAATCCCAGGAATATGATACATGAATTGGGATTTGTTCCCCTCCTCACTTCAAAGTGAGGAAGAAAGGGCATGGGTTACTTTTTGTTCCCTTTCTGTTTATCCCTCGGTGACATGGATTCCTTCATTTCCTAGGGGCTTCACTGTTCCATAGTTTTCCTCAGTTGTGCCTAGTATGATGATTTCACTTGGACTTACATGGCATTTAATTCCCTGACAAGCCTGGCCCATAAGGTTTGGACGCTTTTTGTCATTTTTTGGAATAGGGTATGGCAACATATGACTTAGGTACATCAGCACTTCTTGATCTATTTTGTGTTCTTTTTTATTATTTTTGTTAATCAAATCTATTATAAGCCCATTTTAAGCCTCTTTTTTTTTGGGGGGGGGGGGGTTCATTAAAGCCTTTTAGATTCATCAGTGCACCCTGGTCTGGAGTCTCTTGAAATGTGAATCCTGGGTGTATCAAAATGAACAAGTCCCAGTTTGCCAGCAAATATTGCCCTGGTGTATTTCCAAAGAAAACGCTGGGGATGGACTGCACGATAGTCGATTCTTGCAATGAAACCGATTATCGGTCTTGTGCCTTTGCAGCTCATTCTTGCAATTCAATTATGTCAATATAATACTCTTGTGATAGTCCATTCTTAGTGATGCTTTCAAGCTGTGGTTGTTTTGCCTCAATTCTGACACGAGATGTGTCATGGCAGCCTCAGGTAGCTTTGGATGCACGTGGGTAGCCACTGCCGGAGCCAATAGATGCTGGATTTGCTGTATATTTCATGGATGAAGATCCCTCTGCTGCTATCGCGGCAGTGGCTTCCTAAAAGATATGTTTGATAACGTTTGCATTCGTGGTGAAATAGCACATGTACATTGTTCTTAGATGTTGCTCACATTTCTGTTTGTTTATATGGTAGGCGACAATTGTGACAGTTGGCTTCGCTTGATATCATTGGCGTGTATATTAGGTAGTAGATGCTGTAGCTAGGGTAGGTAGAAAGGCTTGCGTTGCTATGTCTCAATTAGCTTAGCTTTGTACATTTTCTTCGTTGTATGAAGATAGGTGTAACCCCTTAACTTAAAGATTGAAATTTTGCAGGAATTTGAACAGTTTTAACTCCTAAGATTCCAACAATATGCGAGGAGCATGGACAATTTTGAGTTTAGGCCAGTATTACACGTGAAATGTATGCTATCAAGTGTCAACTAGAAATTTCTGCTGCCTTCCATGCTTGCAGTATGTGAAGCTGCCTTATCCAACCAGGATTGACTCGGAAGTCAAAATGGTACCGGGAAAGGGGGAAAAGTCTACTACTCGTATAAAACAATGCTGATTTCTGTTTATAATTCTTATTAAAATTTTAATCTCGCCAAACCAAAAACTGGCTAACACTGGCTAAAACAACGCTGGAATAGACAAAACTGAATGGTTTTTCGAATGATTTCGAAAGGGGTTTGCATCCTACATAACCTAGTTCTTGTTGGCAAAGTTTATTCCCTTTTCAATGGATGCTTTGAGTTCAGACTTCATGGCTTCCAACCCTTGTTTCTCAAAGTCGGAGAGAGGACCTAATCCAAAGATTTCTTCGACCCCATTCTTTCCTAGTTTCACCTGCAGTCATCACGCATCCCAGTCAAAACCATTAAAACAGCACAGCAAACCGTAAGAAACATAGAACCAACAAAGCTGCAATGTCTCTTCCAGAATCAATACTCAATAGAATATTAGAGATAATGGCAATTAGCCACCAGTTTGAAAAAAAAGTAGGGGGTGCATATGCATGGGTTGAGGTAATTGGAGAACACACCCAGCTCAAATTGGTATCAAAATATTCATGAAGAACTCTTTTCTCAACAAGCAAGAGAAATATTCTGCATGAGCAATTTGACCTCAAAGTTGAAGACCCCGCTTTAATTGCCTTTTTCAATGTGTCCATTAAACATCCGTCAAAGATATGGATTTTTCTTTTAAAGGCCACATTTAGTTGGCGCATGAGTTAAAGTAAATTAGTTCTGGTATCTAGAATACCTGCAAAAATATCATTTTAGGACCAGCCGACCAGGAAAGAATCTAATCCTCAGGACCGCCAACCAATAACACGACCATCCAGTCTCATCAATGCCAAATTGCCAACGCGACCACAAAACAGAGAGGAAAAAGTGCACACACAATTACCCTATAATAATATTAGTAGTAGTAATAACAACAATCAGATTCCCGTAAGCTAGACATCAGAAAGCAGCCTTTAATGCCGCACCATTACCATAAGCAAATAGCATCCCTCAAGGATAGAAGTCTTCAGACAGAAATCCCACCGCAAAAAGTAGGAACTATTTAGGTTTATCCAAATTCGTGGCGCAGACATAGACCATCACCTAACCAGAAGTTGAGTCCAAACTGGCACAGCGAATATGCAAACCTGACTGTAACTCACAGCACGATTCCCCTTGGCACAAACTAAAGACCCATTGCCACCAAAAATACAGCAAGTACTGGAGCAATGTACAAAATATGAACCACCAGTACTAGTTTGCATGTAATTTACTCATGGAAAAGACAAACAGATAAGCATGTTCCTTCAGCTGGTCTCTTTGGTTTAGTATCCTAATCCCTAAAGGCATACAACGAGACAAAGAAAGAAACATCTTTCAGACAGCAATCCCATTGCATAAAGCAGATGTTCAGCTTATCCAAAACCACTTAAGAATAGCATAATGGTGTACCAGGTAGCAAAGACCATTTGTTACTCAATAAATTAAGTTGTAAGACGATAAAATTCAGAGTATATCACAGAATCAAAGTCTCATAAAGGATCCATCAGAACTATGACAGCATGACGCAAATCAGTGATCATTACCTTAGAAGCAAAGAATGGCAATTCAGTGACATTTGATTCAACATAAGAGCACTCTATAACATCTGGAACACCATTTAGACCTTTCAAGCAAGCATCAGCAAATATGGCCCCAGCGTATCTGCAAAGGAGATCAAGAGCTTAAGCAAATTATATAGAAAAGCCCCAAATTCTTTTTTGTCGGTTAGTGTGGTGGCCCTGGTGGGACCGTCATAGTCAAGATTCCAATATTCTCGCTTCTCTCTTTGATGAAAGTTCAGAGTGCATAGTCTCCTATTGTTTTCTTACTCATTCTCGAAAACTGTCTTGACAAACTAGAGTCATTACATTTCTCTATCAATCTAAAGCATACGGTATGATTTATGTTTTGAATTATTGTCACGTACTCCCTGTCACATTTAACTCGATCTTATTTATAACTCACTGTTCTTACAATTATTATTTAGCCCCCCTCACCTTAAAAACTATTATTATTTGGCCTCCAAAAGTACCAATGTAGGGGGGTTGAATAATCATGAATTTCCTGTACATGATAATTTATAAGGTGAGAATTTCAAACCGTGTAACAAATAAGATTTACCTAAATGTGGAGGGGGGTATATGATACGTTGATGATAATTCGTTATGTTTTATATTGGTATGGTATCCTATAACCAACAGAGCGATCACCTCACTCGTAACACAAATGCAAAATCACAATGTCAGCGCTTACGCCATAGACAATGTTGCAGAACCCTTGCCAGCCTTTGCTTCAACCACCTCAGTTCCACCATCTTGTGTCCTCTTTGTGAGAGCCTTAACGTCTTCTTCAGACAAATTGGCTGCTGGGGATGCCTGAACAGGAAGATGTTTAAGTCAAGTTAGCCTTACAAACAGCAACACAATGCCACCCCATTAACATCTTCCCTTGTCCTTTGGGAATATTTTGGGGGGCAAGTGGAAAAAAACAAAAAAGAAAACGCTCAAGGTCCAGAAAATACTTGGGAAAATAATGGAAGGATAGTGATGCCAGCATGTCCACCAACAACAGGTACATTGACATCTGCAAATAAAAATAGGCAAACGCAGCAAATTGGTTAAGATGACAGCACCAACTAATTGTCCGACTGTTTATTCATCATCAAATCCCATCATGAGCACTAATACAATAAAATGAAAACATAGCCTCCAGCAAATCATAGTATAATAGCATACCTTCCACTGGAAGCCCTGTCTTCCCAGCGTAGAAGGTCTTAGCCCTGACAACATCCAATGTAGTCACACCAAACAACCTCTTGGGATCATATGTTCCAGCTTTCTTGAAAACCTCAGCAGCAATTGGCACTGTTGAGTTAACAGGGTTGCTAATCATGTTGACAAGGGCCTAATAAGAGTGCATCCCATGTTAGTTATAAGTTGGATAGTCTGATATGCAAATTGACATGGACGTGCAGAAACGGAACAAATAAACTAGTTTGAAAAATTCATTCCAACTCACATTAGGACAGTACTTGGCAATCGCAGAGGTAAGAGTCTTGACAATACCAGCATTGATGTTGAAGAGATCATCTCGGGTCATACCAGGTTTCCTTGGCACACCAGCAGGAATGATAACAACATCTGATCCCTCTAGTGCCTTCCCCAATTCCTTCTCCTCTGCATACCCAACAACCTACAGAACAGATAAGACTTCAGACAACACGTCTTATCCTCACGCAAATCAAATGTAGAGTAGAGAATAATTGGGAAAGGGGGGGGGGCAGTAGAGGCTATTAGACAAATTGACATAAAGTACAATTTGTGATATCCCTTCCATTTGGAGTAGGCAGTTAAAGATACAACAGCTACCTAAAGGGCTAAAACATGCTACAGACAGACTAGGACCAAAGCAACCAAAAACGATACAGGGTTCTTGATCTACCAAAGCACATGGAGGTCTTTGGTAAAATAACTCGTTCAATTATCTTTCTAGTGAAAAAAGTTAATTCTCAAGCAGCTCAAGCCACTAGCTTTCAAGCAGCTCAAGCCACTAGCTTTCTGAGATAAGCTTTTTGGTATTAGCTTCTTCTCTCATGTCCTTTTTTAGAAACACCTAATTGACTAAACACCTTTCTTTTTTCCCCCGAAACAGTTAATGCAAACAAGCGGCTAATAACAAACAACCAATGCAAACATCTAATGGCCAATTACACGCACAATGAATACCCATATTGAAAGACCACCACAAAAGTGAAATCCTGAAATGCAATCCACCCAATATCACCCAACTATCCCTATTGGGAGAACCTTACGGCGTCAAGCCTCAGTGTTCGGAATGCAAATTTGGCATATTTAGGGCTATTAGCAACATCCCCGTTAAATCAACGCATGCAACGAATCTACTCCTCCTAGCTCAAGTGTTCCCCTTTAACGTAGCTAACAGCTTCTATGTAGTAATCGTACAAAAAGATCCGCTTGTTACCCAATAATCTAACCCCGTTAAATGCCCTAAGCCAAATCCTAAACACAAGTTCGTAAATCTACAACTAAAATTGCAACAATTTCCAAATGCAGCAAAAACCCAGATCAAATTAGCCAAAATCTACAAAAGAGGAAGCTCAAAGGGGGGGAAAATAGAGAGAGAGAGAGATAAAACCTTAGCTCGGGTGTTGATGTGGCCAACATCGGCAGCAACACCAGGGGTTCCGGCGATATCATAAAGGGCAAGATCGGAGACAAGACAATTGAGCTTCATCAACATGGCAAGGGGCTGTCCGATACCACCGGCGGCACCGAGAATTGCCACCTTACGCTCCGGCGTTGAGGCGGAGGAATACGACCGGGTCGATGAAGGTGCCGATGCACATCTCTTCACGGCTGATTGCACAGATCTCAGCATCTTCAACGTCGGAACAGCGAGAGAGAGAGAGAGAGAGAGAGAGAGAGATGCGAAGATGTGAAAATGCGTGATAATGGCGAAGCAGAAGCAGGGCCTTAGTATATTTATTATTTAATTAGAGCAAGCGATGTGCTGATGGCCAAAAATTCTTTTTTTTTTTTTTTGGGGAGAAGAACTTCTAGTTTTTCTTTAGCTAATTAAAGGGCTTCATTTCATTTCAATCCTTATGTTTAAGAATATTAGGATTGTACCCGTATGATGTATGCGTGTAAGTTAAATAATTTTTTAATATATTATTAAGAGAATAGATTTTTTATAAAAAAAGATAAAGAATAAATTGATGTATTATATTATTTTGGACAACCCGATGCACAAGCATCTCGCATTTACGCACGATTCGAGAAAGGGCTGCACCTCAAGGGGTGAAGTATTATATTATTTTGTCAACAGATCTTTGAATATCCTCATGAACTTTAAGTTCCAGCCCTTCAATATTGTTCTCTCATAAATGTTGGGTTAGGATTAGCAATATCAACGCCATCTTCTCCAACAGTCTTCGCATTTTACAGTATCAATTTAACAAGTTGATAAGTAGAGATTTGAGCAAATCACTGATAGCATGAAGACTTGCACAAAGATTAGGTAATCCCAAAGAAAAACTCAGATGGGCAGAGAGAGCGGAAACAATATAACTCTAGTTTTTTTGGTCCAAAACATGACGCAATGTCCTTAAACTAACGAAGTGAAAGTTGAGTCTTTATACCAATAAAACTTTAAGGCCCTACTTGGTGAGGAAAACAGAAGGTGGGGGAGGGCACCGGCCGACGACAGGAGGTGGCGCAGATCGGCTTTGTGTGTGTGAAGATGGGGAGGAACGAAGGAAGGAGAAGTGGGGAACACAGAGGGGTTCAAATGTTTGCGTGGGAAGCAATTTTCTTTTTTTCTGTTAAAATAAAACTGATCCTTGAGGGTTGGGAACTTGAAACCTCTCATAAATGGGGGGGTTCAAGTTCTTGAAGATTGGAGGGGAACTTGAAACTTGGGGTATCAAGTTCCTTTCCTTTAAAACACTCACCAAATGATAAGGAAATGAGCTTGAACCCTCAGGTTTCAAGTTCTATTCCAGTTTTCCTCACCAAACAGGGCCTAAACTTGAGCATTCCCTATTTTTTCAAAGGGGTAACGCATGATTTTTGAATTTCAAATAGTCTTTCTTTCTTATACGTGTCTCCATTTTCCTTTCTAATTGCTCCTTTTGCTTTTCTATCATTTTATATTGTCTTTTTAATTCTTTTATTTTTTCGGTCTTACAATGGGTTATATTTTTGAGAAGTTTACGGGTGAGAATACAATATATTGAAAAAATGCGACAAATTATGTGGCTAATTGTCAATATATAGGCAAAGTGAGCATCATAAAAAGGAAGTTCTGCTAATTGTTGGCACCCATACGCATCTAAATATTGCCCTGATGAACAATTACACAACCACTTTGTGAACATTATGTTGTGCGTTGAAATCTTCACTTAAGGGGGGATGATGAAGATGTTTCTCAAGTTCAGATCGAGTAACCTTGATATATGTATGTTATCACATTAACTTACGATGTTTAAGAAGACATATAAAAGGAGTATAAGGTCAAAATATTGTCTATTTACCTTGATGACTCCCATTACACACATGCAACAACAGGAAAATGACTTCGATCTTAAAATTTTAGAGTTTCTCTTTGTTTTTCTTTTTTGATGCATCGTTCAAATTTCACCGAAACATCTGTTATTTTGTAACTCAATCATTGAGATTTGATTAACTGAATCTCAAAAGTATTTGTTTAAAGGACGTCGAGAGCACAAGCAATAAGATATCTCAATTTACAGCATTGGAAGATCATTTCATGTTACATAAGCAAAGGCAATAACATCTTCTACTCGAAAATGAACATGAAATTATTTTATTGGATCCATTAAACATTTGATGCATGTATATTTTAAAATCATGACTGTTAGTACTTGGCGGGAAACTTTATTTTTTGAATCTTGCCTTGTTTATAAACATACAATGTGTATTCTTCTAGTGTAATGATGAATCATGAATAATACAAAGTGGCTCTCGTTTCGCCATCCTTCATCTCTCTCTTTCTCTAAAACATTGTTCGTCCGTGAACCTTATCAGTGACTTCAAAAATAAAATAATCGAGCCAAACTAGCCCAAGCTTGTCAAGCTAGGAGCTCGGCTCATGAGCCCGCATTTGGACTCGTGGTTATGTGAATTCTCAAAATCAAGTTCGAGCTCAACTTGCTTGCGACTCGAGAACTTTTTGAGACTCAATACTTACATTGGATATTTTAAGACTTTGGCTCTGAGCCTGAACTTGACTTATTCAAGGCTCAAAATAGCTTGCCTTTTAGCAATTTGGTAAGGACATTACTTTTTTAGGTATGAAAGTTTAACAAGGCTCTCAAATAAATACAGAAGGATCAACAAGCACACCTAATCTGTATAGCCATAAGATCATCACAATTGTCTCACTGGGCTTTAGCTTCATTGGCCCCGCTCATCTAAGCTCGTCTTGTTTAGGCTCAGTGACTTACAAGGCTTGAGCTTGGATCGGATAATCGAAGAAGCTTAGCTTGGCTCATTTTAGGCTCGCCTGAACGAGTTAGGCTTAATTAGATTTAAAAAATGAGCTGACTCGCAATGACTCACAAGCTGGCTTCACTCACCTACATCATATGTGAAAACAATAATGGGCATGGTGGGTTTTTTTTGGGGGGTTGATGTAACATACGTACTTATTGTCAATATTTTTTACAACTTTCAGTACAAGTCAATATTATTCATAACAATTCAGCAACATTCAGCACAGCTTAGCACAATGCATCTATAATATTTTCAATCAATTTAGCATTATTGAACACAATTCAAGAAATTTCAATAATAAATATCAATAATTACTTATGAGAAGTCCAAGAGAACATGTAATTTTTTCTAGTGAAAAATTAATACAGAATGATTCACATTTGATGCATGAATATTTTAAAATCATGACTTCAAAAATAAAGAGTTCAGTCCACTCTACTGTTGGATGTGGTGGTGAAAAGCTTAATAGTGTTGTCATCTTTGTTGTCAAAAATAAATAAAAAAATCAAACCGCCATTATTAATGAGAAGACACCCACCAATATAATAAGGACAATTATAAACAGGAAGTTTTACTCATGTTTCCCCAATAATGTCACATATTGACTGACTGACCTTTTTATTGAATGACTTCTTGATTGATTCAACTGACAGTTCTTCTGCAAATTTCTTATGCTCCAATTAAGAAAGTATATATGAGATAATGAATCGTAACAATCATCTATATAAACACGGCACTAAAAAATTATATTTACTTTAATTTTTAAATTTGTGCTATATATGGCTCGTTTTAAAATTTTATTTAAAAAATTTTTTAAAATATTATAATTAATTTTATAATTTAAATTTTTAAAAATAATAATATTATCTGATCTATAATTTATTTTATATTTTTATTAAAATAGTTGAAAAATATTATTCATTATGATGACTTTAAATTATATATTATTTAAATTTATATTTTTAAATAAAATCTTAATAAATGCTTTAAAAAATACATTTTATGGCGACAACGTTCGAACTTATATATATATATATATATATATATATATATATATATGATGACATACAAATTATTTATCCAAATCCAATAACATAATGTGCCCCGTTAGTGAGTTTCTTTCCTGATTTTTCGTCCTCCACAATAAGTCAATTGAATGAAGGGCACGGCACTTTTATTTATTTATCCCTAAAATAGAAAATGGGAGTGTAAATAGGGGCATATTGTGGATGCTCTAATTAGTAGGAGAAAGAAAGCCATGTCAATTCTCAAGTCTCAAAGTACTGAGGGGAGAGAGAGAGGGGCTCGGATCGACCGCCTCTTGTGTACTCTAAATTTTAATTTTCATTTTTTGGAGGGTCAGTTCTGCAAAATCCCCAAAATTTCGAAACCCTAGGTCGTCGTCTTCTCTCTCTCCTCTTTCTTCTTTCTCTCTCTTCCCTGCGGCCCCCCCGACCCGAAAATCCTCCCCCTTTTCGCAGAAAAACCCTAATTTTCTCTAGATCCGGAGGAGGAATCCTAACAAATCGCGAGGATTCAAGGCTTGATTGTCTCTTTCAGGTTGTGGTTTTGATTTTTGTATATTCAATTTTTCGCGAGAAAGGTTTCGTCTTTTTGGTTCTTTTCCTTCAATTTCCTACGATTCGATCGTTTGTTGTTTTGATGGTGGTGGTAATTTAGGGATTGATCATCGGATCTGTTTGGGTTTTTGAGTTTGGGGTTTTAGGGATCGAGAAACTCAATCTAAAACCCTAGCTTTGTGGCCGAATCGGGTGTTCTGGGGCCGGTGGAGATCTAGGGTTTTTGGAGGGAAAATCGTTTTTCTAGGGTTTCCGGGCAAGGATAAAAACGAAACGAAATCCTACATGTATGGCTCCGGGGACATCAGCAGCTGAGGAGGAACCCATAGAGAGAGAGCGGCATCGATGGAGTGAGAATAGGAAGGTTTACACTCGCAAAATTCACAAGCTTAAGAACAGCAGCAGCAACAACAACAACACTACTAACACCACCAACACCACCACCACCAACAAAGAGACCCCCAGCAAGAGCAGCAACAACAACAACAACGAGAACCCCGGCAAGAGCGGCAACAACGACAACAACAACGACACTCCCACCAAGAGCAGCAACAACAACAACAACAACAACCACCCAAATTTGTCCACTGCTGCTCCCTCTGTTTCTGCAACTGCCACTGCAGACAACCAGACAAATGAGAACATCAATAGCAAAGATAATAGCAGCAGTAGCAACAATGACAACAAGAACCGTGATCATATTGCCAATGGCAGCACTGCCAAAGAGAACGAAAAGGAGGTTTCCCAGAAAAAATCATCCTCCTCACCAGCAGCAGTGCCTGTGGAAGAGGTGCATTCGTCACCAGCTGCAGTGCCAGTAGAAGAGGCTAATTCGTCTCAACCCCAGTTGCTCTCAACTCACGTGGAGTCTGCTTCTGAGGATTCCTCTATTCTGAATAGGATCGAACCCCCGGTTCCTAATGGGCATGATGCAAATTTGGTAAATGGGTCGGTGAAACCGGTAGTGACCTTGGTAGATGATAGGGTGAATATCAGTGTGTCGGCAGCTAGTTCGAAAGAGGCGGTTAGAGAGTTAAAGAGGAAGCTAGTGGATGAGCTTAGTCAGGTTAGGAAGATGGCAAAAAGACTTGAAGATAAGGAGATTCAAATTAGCGGGTTTTCTAGTAGTCGGATTGATGTTGGTGTTGGTAGGGTAGACTCGGGTATTATAGCCCCTGCTTTAACCAGTTTGCAATTTCCGGTTAATGGTGCAGTTGAAAAAGGGTCAGGGGGCAGTGGGAGAATAAACACTGATGTTTGTTCAAATGGCTCGAGGTTCAGACAACTTTCTGTTTCTGTAATGGAGATTAACCATGGAGTAAGCGAAGTTATGGAGAAAGAAAAGAGGACTCCTAAAGCAAATCAGTATTATCGAAATTCAGAGTTCCTTCTCGGTAAGGAGAGGTTACCTCCTGCTGAGACCAATAAAAAATCAAAATCCAGTAGTAAAAAGCATCGGAGTAGAGAAATTGATTATGGTTTTGGAATTGATAAGCAACTATACAAGAAGTGCAGCAGTTTACTTCAGAAGTTAATGAGGCACAAACTTGGTTGGGTATTCAATCAGCCTGTGGATGTAAAAAAACTGGGCCTTCATGATTACTTTGATATCATAAAGCATCCAATGGACTTGGGTACAGTGAAGATGAGGTTGACCAAGAATTGGTACAAGACACCCAGAGAGTTTGCTGAGGATGTGAGACTTACGTTTCATAATGCAATGACTTACAACCCAGAGGGTCAGGATGTTCATTTCATGGCTAAAGAGTTATTAGGGATATTTGAAGAGAGGTGGCCAGCTATAGAGACTGAATACGATCGTAAGTTGAGGTATGAAGTGATCCATGATTTAGGGGTGCCTACTCCAACTTCAAGGAAAACTTCTGCCTCGGCCCATGCATATGCACCGTTGCCTTTGTCCCCCCCTCCTATTCTTCATCATCCACCTCCCTTTCAAGAAATAAGGCATTTGGGTAGATCACAATCAATGCCTGTTGCGCCCGAGCCGCGGTCGATGCCAGCATATCTAGCAGGAAGGACACCGGCTCCAAAGAAGCCTAAGGCCAAAGATCCCCACAAAAGGGACATGACATTTGAGGAGAAGCAAAGGCTTAGCACTAATCTCCAGAGCTTGCCTGCCGAGAAGCTTGATGCTGTTGTCCAGATCATTAAGAAGAGGAACACGGCTCTTTCACAGCATGATGATGAGATTGAAGTGGATATAGACAGTGTTGACAATGAGACACTTTGGGAGCTAGATAGATTTGTGACCAACTACAAGAAGAATCTAAGCAAGCACAAGCGGAAAGCCGAACGCGCCCTTCAGGCTAGAGCACAAGCCATGCAAACTGCTCATGAATCAGTGAGTGTGTTTTCTTTTCTTGCATATCCAATTCAAGGTTGTTTTCGTTGTTCCGGTGCTGTGAGCTACTTCAATTTAATGATGTGTTCAATTTTTTCCAGATTCCAGCTCCTGTGAACGTTGAAGCTGCTAAAGAAACCAGGGAAGGTAAATGTTTTGGAACATGAATGTGCAATTTTTTAAAAAAAAATTTCGACACAAGTATTTCCAATTTCTATTAATTAATTGGTGTGTGTTGATTGTGCTAGGTGAAGTAAATGTTGCCACTTCTCCTCATGTTCGCCAGGAGAGGCACAGTGAAAATGCCGGTGGTTCAAGTAGTTCTAGCAGCTCTAGCAGTGATTCTGGATCTTCTTCAAGCGGTAATTAATTTATGTGGTCAACTTTTGTCCGAGTAACCCACCTGGAACAAAAAGGATTTAAAGTTCAATCTAACGCTGATAATCCTAATGCAGATTCAGATAGCTCTAGCTCTAGCTCTTCTGGATCAGATGGAGGACAATAACTTGTGCTCTGGTTGCATCCGTTGAGGTGAGAAGCATCTTTCTCTGTTTTTTAAAAACTGTCAACGTGCAATATTTTAGCGCGCCCCCCCCCCCCGGTTTCGTATATAAGGCTTATATAAGGCTTAAATTGGTGCTCTAGCACTTCTCAGTATTTCATTTTCATGTGCGGTGCAAATGTAAGGTCAACTCAAATGTAGTCGTTTCTTTCCCACAGCTAAGAAATACATGTTTCTTCTCCATTCACTTCAAAGTTAAGAGGAAAAGAGGGCATGGGACACTTAAATCTTTTCTTTTCTGTTTGTCTTTTCTGTTTGTGAGTCCTTCATCAGTGACACAAATGCCTTGGGGCCCACCGTTGTATATTCTCCTTGATTTTGCCTTGTATGGTGATCTGACTATGATCTGCACGGTGTTTTGATTCCCTGGCGGATGTACATGGATAAGCATGGTCTGTTTGTTCCTTTTTTTTATGGGTTTTTTTTTTGGGGGGGGGGGTTATTGTAACCTTCATTCATGAGCAAGTTTTTGTCACTCCCTGTTATGATTGGAATGGTGGGATTGCATGTGCATCTGCACTTGCTCAATGTATTGTTTTTTTTTTTTCGGGGGGGGGGGGGGGAGGGGCAATAGTACCTAGCCCAAGGTACATTGCATCTGCACTTCTCGACTTTTATATGTTCTTTTTTACCCTTTTTTTTGGGTAATCGCGGCCATCACAGGGTACATTTTAGCTGGTTTTCATCATTAGAGCCTTAAGATTCATATGTGCACACTGCTGTAGGTCATGTGGTGATGTAGATAACCGAAGATGTGGTGTGACTTATTCCCCTTGTATCCAAAGAAGAGGCCGGGGATGGGATACATGATGATCGAATCTTGCCATGGAATTGATACCAGTCTTCTTGTGCTTGCGTGACTCACTTTTCAGTGTTGAAGTTCTTTTTGGCCCCACTCTTACTTGCTAGTTGATGAGTTCTCTCATGATATATTGCATGCTTGGTGATGATGCGCTGGTTATTTTGCCTGAAATCTGACACAAGGTGTTTCATAGTTGTCTCAGGTAGCTTACGTGCAAATGGCTGCTGAAGCTGCTAGATGCTGATGTGCTGTATGTTTCATGGATTAATGATCTCTTCTGCTTTTGTTTCTCCCATATTCCGGTGGCTTTCAGCCTGGCATCCTAATATTTATGTACGATAATGTTTGCATTGGTGGTGTCATGTTGTAGTAGCACGTGTACATTTTTCCGACGTGCTACTCACATTTGTATTGGTTAGTTTATAAGTTAGGCAACAATTACAGCAGTTGGGAGTTACGAGATATTCATTGTCATGTACATAAGTTAGTAGATGCTGTAGCTGCTGGCTATGGCAGGTAATTAGGCTTGGCTCTGCTATATCAGGTTCACTTGGGTACAGCTTCTTTGTATGAAAGATCAGTGGAACCCTGCAACATGAGATTTGACAATTTTCAGGAATTCAAAGGCAATTTCATCCCTGAGATTCCAATTTTCAGTAATTCAATCCCTGAGATTTCAACCATCTACAAGAAAGATCGTAGTTTTCAGCTATTACAAACAATTTCACTCCTAACAGTTAGACAATCTACAAGAAACGAGTTTAAATTTTCAGGTGACAGAAAATGTCACGCCAAGGTTCAGCAATCAACGAAAAAATTTCCAAAAAGCTTCCGTACCTTGCAGCATTTGAAGCTGCCTTATCCAACACCAGTAGCACAGTGCACTGCACATATAAATGATAGCACAATTTTTTCAGTGTACAAATCTTACCAAAATTTTTTTCAGCGTACAAATCTTATTAAATTTTGAATCTCGCCGAACAGACAATCAGCAGTCAATCGCACGAAGCCCAAAATCAACAGCATCGAAGCCCCTTTTTACGGTAGTACAAAACACTAAAATAAACAAAATTGAATGGTTTTTCGAATTATTCTAAAAGAGGTCTGCTCTGGAAACTCAATTCTTGTTGGCAAAGTTGATTCCCTTTTCAATGGATGCCTTGAGTTCAGACTTCATAGCTTCCAAATTTTGCTTCTCAAAGTCGGAGAGAGGACCTAATCCAAAAATTTCTTCGACCCCGCTCTTCCCAAGTCTCACCTGCAGTCATCATGCATGCCAGTTAAAAACCCATTACAACAGCCCCGAAAATTATATGTTGCATACGAAACATAGAGCCAACAAAATTGCAAAGTCTCATCACTTCTCAAGAATCAACATTCAATAGAACAAACATAGAGGTAACGGCAAGTAACTACCACAACTTGAAACAAAGGGAAAGGGGGGCTTACGGACAATTCAATAATTCCAAAACCAAGCTCAAGTCAGCTATAAAACATCCATGCAGCACCACAAGCAAGAGGATTGTTCTGCATGTGCAATTTGACAAGGGGGAGAGCATTTATTGCCTTTTTCAATGCATAGCATTAAAATCCCCCAGCTTCGCGTATTTTTCTTTTAAATGCCACATTTGGTTGGCACATGAGTTTAATGTAATTTAGTCCCGGTATTCAGAACAGTTGCAACAAAAAATTATCAATTGACCACCACAAAATATGATTTTAGGGGAAAGAAACTAATCCCCAGGGCCACAAGGAATAATGTGACCATCCCATTTCACAAGTGTCAACACCGCCACCATAAAAACAAAGAGGAGGGGGGTGGGATAACAACAATAATAAGCATTACAACAATCAGATTTCCATGTGGTCAAAGTCAGAAAGTAGATTTTGTTAAGTGCCAAAACAGCCAACACAAAATCAAGAGTTTTATGGGACCATGCGTATCACCAGGATTTCAGCACACATACAGACGATACAGAGAGCAATTACATGGAATTTATTCCCTGTAATCCCCTCATGGAAACAAACATTCCTGAAGGACAGAAATCTTTCAGACAGAAATGCCACTGAACAAGGTAGGTGCTGTTTAGGTTTATCAAAATTGCCTAAGAGTGCAGACAGATACAAACAATCACCAGACAAGTCAAGTCTAAACTGGCACAGGAAACAGGGAAACCCAATTCTGATCCACACCCTGATTTGTCCTGGTCCAATTAAAGAGCCCATGATGCTACTGGGGAAATGCCGAAATGTAGGGAATATGAGCAAACTAAATTATATGTAATGCTCTCATAGAAGAGGCATATGAATATGAACACATACACATGATCTTTCAGTTTACTCTCTTCAATTCAGCACCCCCCCCCCCCGGATATAGCACGGTAAAAGTACATAAAAATAGAGAAAACCGGCAAGAAGTCATTATTTTGCCACTGCACAATAACCATGAGTGCATAAGATCCCCTGACAGTCGACATCTTTCAAACAGCAATGTAAAAGGTAGCAAAGGACCATTGGTTATGCACTTGATTAACTTTCAGTAGCAAGAAGGGAAAATTCACCACCAGTACAAAAGGGCCAAATCACATAATCAAGTGTAATGTTTGGTTAGATATAATCAGCTTTGTAATGCAAACAAGTTTCTAATTGTGTTTTCATTACTTTGTTTGGTTATATGAGAGTATTGCAATAAAAGAACTATCTCGTAATTGTGATTACTAAGAACTAAGTAATCATAATTGCATTGCCAAGCTGAATGCATGGCATTGAATCCAACCAAATAACACAAAAGTATCATTAGAAATTTACGAAATGACAATCTCAAAATCTGCACAGTGGAGATGATTACCTTAGAAGCAAAGAAAGGCAATTCAGTGACATTTGATTCGACATAAGAGCACTCTACAACATCTGGAACGCCGTTTAGTCCTTTGAGGCAAGCATCAGCAAATATGGCTCCAGCATATCTGCATGTGAGGTCAAGAGCTTAAGCAAAATACATACCAATGCCCTATATTCTATTTTGTTACATGTATGATGTTCAAACATTCTTGCTTCTTTCTATGATGAGAGGAAATTTTCAAGTGTCTCGAGTACAATTGTCGATTATACTCTCCTCTTGTTATCTTATTGATTTCACTAAATCCATCTTGACAAAATAAGGTCACCATATTTCTCTCCATAGATGATTTGGAACATACGGAATCCAGTATGAACACATCTAAGTTTCATATTGATATGATATCTTAATAACTGAACAGCAACACAAATGCAAAACCATGGTGATCACTCACGCCATAGACAGTGTTGCAGAACCCTTGCCAGCCTTCGCTTCAACCACCTCTGTTCCACCATCTTGTGTTCTCTTTGTGAGAGCCTTAATGTCTTCTTCTGACAAGTTTGCTGCTGGGGTCGCCTGTCAAAGATATTTACATTTTTCAACCTTTGCAAATGGCAATGTAATGCTATCACATTAACACCCCTCCCCCTGGGTGGTGGGGATGGCGAAAAAAAGGAAAAGTAATGGATCAAGGTGCAGAAAAGTACTTGAGAAAATAACGGAAGAATAGTGATGCCAGCATGTCCACCAACCACAGGTACATTAACCTCTGCATATAAAAGTTTGGGTAAGCAACAAATTAGGAAAGAAACAATTTACGTTTATTATTCACCGATGCAAGAGCACTCATACACTATGACAATAACAGCACCACTCAATGTGGGTCCCACATAACAGGTATAAGGAGTCCAATCATAGGCAACCTTAGACTAGCCTTTACGAGCAGAAAAACCGATTCTAAGAGACCTAATAAAATTTGCAGAATTCATTTTTTTGATAATTAAAACCTTTTGTAATGACGGCGGCAATAGACAATAATTATAAATCTCATTAGATAGAGATGACATAAAAGAGGGTGGGTAAACACAATAGAAAATAATAGCAAATATCAAACAAACAAACAAAACTAAGATTGCCCAGTTTGCCAGTCAGAGCACAGCAGCTTGCTTACGTTCTACTGGAAGACCTGTCTTGCCAGCATAGAAAGTCTTGGCCCTAACAACATCCAGTGTAGTAACACCAAACAACCTCTTGGGATCATATGTTCCAGCTTTCTTGAAGACCTCGGCAGCAATTGGCACTGTTGAGTTAACAGGGTTGCTAATCATGTTGACAAGAGCCTGATAGGAGTGCATCTTAAGTTAGTTAGAAGATGCATGATCTGTTATGCAAATTGACGAGCAAGTACAGAAAAAGGAACAAATAAACTAGTTATCATAACTACTCACATTAGGACAGTATTTGGCGATTGCAGAGGTAAGATTCTTCACAATGCCAGCATTGATGTTGAAGAGATCATCTCGGGTCATACCAGGTTTCCTAGGTACACCAGCAGGGATAATAACAACATCTGATCCCTCTAGTGCTTTCCCCAGTTCCTTCTCCTCTGCATACCCAGCAACCTATGGAAAGACAGAACTTCATCAACACGTCTTATCCTCACACACATCCAATGCACAGCAGGGAACAATATGTATTCAAAAAAATTCAACAAACATTAGATGAAATTAGACGATTTACCTAAAGTGGAACTAGTTAAAGATCCAGGGGCTACCTAAAGCATGCAACAAAATAGCAACCAGCTAAAATAGCACAGGATTCCTGATTTAAGACAGTACGATACAAAAATACTCAAATTGAAACAAAATCCTGAAATGGTGATGCAATCCACCCAACACCATTTCACTGTGCCAATTTCATGAATAGTGCCCAGTAATTTGGAGTCTTCTGGTCGGTTAGGGCTACCAACATGAAATCAATTGTTTGCCTTACCATCACTAACAACTCCTATCTACTAGCCGAATAACGCGATCCGCTTTCTGCCCGATAATATAATCCCATCAAATGCCCTAAACCTAATCCTTAAGCACAAGCTCACAAATCTACCATTACAATTGCTCCAATTTCCCCAAATGCAGCAAAAACCCTAATCTAAGAAACCCTAATTCAGGGGGAAAAAAGTTAAAAAAAAAAGACAGAGAGAGAGATTGAGGGAAACCTTGGCACGGGTGTTGATGTGGCTGACGTCAGCGGCGACACCAGGGGTTCCAGCGATATCATAGAGAGCGAGATCGGAGACAAGAGGGTTCAGCTTCATCAACATGGCAAGCGGTTGTCCGATACCACCGGCGGCACCGAGAATCGCCACCTTACGCTCCGGCGTTGAGGCAGAGGAATACAACCGGGCAGATGAAGGTGCCGATGCGCATCTCTTCACGGCTGATTGCACAGATCTCAGCATCTTCAACCTCATCTTCAATGGCGGATCAACAAGGCAGGAGAAGAGAGAGAGAGAGAGAGCAACGAGTGGCCTTGTGGACAAAAGATGTGGGCGAGGGTTGAAAGGGTTTTAATTTTAAAGGGCCGTTGCAGTGCACTAGCACAAAGTTCGTGAATTGCAAGGAGCTTTTCTTTCTTATCTTTTTCCACATTTTCCTTTTTTATATTTCCTGTTTGCGGTTTTCTTTTTTCTTTTTTTTTAAAAAAAATTTATCTTATTTTATTTTATTGTATTTCATTTTTCTTTTTAGCGTGATTCGTCTCCAACTTACTCCGATTACTTTACGCTGTATTCGACAATAGTATTTAGTGTTTTAACCAAATCAATATTTTAATTGGTCAATTTTTAGTGTTTGATAATCTAGTATTTTGACTGCTATTTTAAGTAACATTTAGTGTTTTAAGTAGCGTTTCTGAAAAATTATCAATATTAGCTATATCCTTTTATATCAATTTACATTAATCAGATAACTCAACAACTAAATTTTTCGAACACATTTATTTCAATTACTCATCTAATCAGTTATCCACTACTTGAACCACTATTTCGCTACCTAAACAGCTAATTTTACCAAACAAAATCTTAATCTAAACCGCTCTCATATCGCTCTAACCTCCTCCAGCTCTCTACCCACTCTTCCAACATGCTCAGTTCTTCTTTTTAATCTTATAACAAATTATATATTGAAAGGTTTTGAGTGAGGATAACCGAAGAAATTTATGCTAATTTGTGGAGTTCCTTATCAATTTACAAAGCAAGTTCTATGGTAGTTAGAAAAGCGAGCTTTGTTAATTATCTATGACGACCTACACATATATGCACCTTGATTAATAATTGCACAGCCACTTCAAGATGCTTTTTTGTCATAAAGAATGCAACTCTTTAACGTATGCACAGCTTAAGATCCTGTTCGGCAAAATTAACGGTTCAAGTAGCGGATAGCGGTTCAAGTAGCGGATAGCGGTTCAGGTAGCGGATATCATTTTTAATTTAGCTGTTAGCGGATAGCTGTTTAAAAGAGCAGTTGAATAAAATGTGTTTGGTAAATTTAATTGTTGGATTAGCTGGTTAATGTAAATTGACATAAAAGAATATAGATAATTTCCAAAGATAAAATTTCCAAAGGGTAATTTTTGATAAAAAAATATGAAACGCTACTTTTGAATGTAAAACGTTAATACTATTAGCTTTTTAAAAACACTACTTAAAACGCTAAACGCTACTTAAAATGCTAGTTAAAACACTACGTTACCGAACACTAATAATTACGTAATGAGTGTATTGATTTAGTCAAAACGCCAAACGCTACCCAAAATGCTGTTGCCGAACACGCCCTAAAAATGATGTACCGAAAATGATTGAGTAAGGAGGTAATGGAAAAAAAAATCTAACATTTAAATCAACTATCCTCAATGCATGTATACTAACCTATTTAACAGTTAGCTCACGAAATTTCAACACGACTGATGCAAAAGACTTGAGATTCAACCTTCTTGTGCTTTTGTAGCCCCCTTCAGATACATCTGATTAAGGGCATGTTCGTTTCATCTCATTTAAATTTGTCCGGTAACTGTCGGAATCCTTTTGAAGGCTCTGGCCTGCTCAATTTTCTAGGATTGAAACCGGACAAACTCGAACACAAGCCTGCTGCCACAAGCAATGGTTGATGAATCCTGCAAAGTTCAAATCGTACATTCTTATTGTTGGGTTTTATGGCCCAAAATCTCGGGTTTAGGCACGGGGTGACCATGCTGCATGGGCACGGACGTGCCGCGACATAGAAGACCGAAGAACAGAGCAGCAGAGAAGTGACACGGTGTGCCCGTGCCATGTGGCACGGTCGTGCCACATGGCACGACACGACCGTGCCGCCCTGGCACGACCGTGCCAGGGGAAATTTTCTGCCGACTTAAAGTGGCGGCTAGGGTTGCGCTTTGGTGACGGTTTTTGGAAGGTGGTAGCTAGGGTTTTCAGGGGGAAACCCTGCCTCACAGACCCTATATAAAGGGGGTCTAGGGCCTTGTTTCAAAACACTTCAGTACTCATAAACACATTGAGAGGTAAAAGTCGTTTGTGAGAGATTACAATAGAGAGATTGTAATTCTGCTCTTTGATCGAATCACTGAGGTGATTGTGATCGTGGTGTACTTTCCTGCTCATAGTGAATTGTTCTGGTGCTGTCGCCGTCCGTGGTTTTTCCCACATTGGGTTTTCCACGTTAAATTCCTGTGTTCTTGTTCTCTTCCTATTGTTCTGTTGTTTGTGATTGGTTGAATTCTGATTTTCTATTGCATCCTATCGCTTCCGCTATACTGTTATTCTGATATAAATCCTAACACTTATTCATGATTTGGCTTGTGTGGTCGCTTCGTTGCATAATAAACTGACGAACTTATTCTAGGGATTCCATCAAATATGTTTTCAGCAATCTTATGGATCATGATTAAATGGTAACACAAACGTCGAAACACTTTTATTCGCACATCTAAACAGAAGTAGAAAGAAACTCTGCTCGTTGAAAAAGACTTCAAGCATGTAAGTTCCAAGTCTGTTGGAACTTGGAAGTCACGATACAGCTTGTACAAGCCAAACTAGCAACTTTGTAAAATGGTAAGAGCAGAAATGCTTGCACTTGGGATTGACCAAAGACCATTTACAGTCGAAATCGTTTACCCACCGTTGCGTAATCGTACCTGAATATACCTGCCTCAAATGCAAATTTGGGCTTTGAGTGACAGCCTGAGGCAGCAGACAACATAAAATGCTGCCATAAAAGAAAAATTGTGAAATTATTCCACTCCAAAGTTTACGTCTTTAAAGTCCCTCGTGTTTCCCATAATAACACCATCATTTTGCCAAAAAGAGTTGAGCCAGCCAGAAATGAGACGTACAAACACTACCAGTTTGATACCACCCAGTGTATAAGCCACTAGGCAGAGTTTGAGAAGATACAATGCAGACAACCTTATCTCAACAAGCAAAGAATTCCTCCAAAGAACCACCCCCCTCCCCTCCAAAAAAAAGAAGGAAGAGATACTGGAAAGCAAAATATTCACCTTTTGTACTACTTGTTTTATGTCAATGTTGCTTAGCATGAGACAGAGTTAGCTTCCTAAGCTTGTTCTTATTGATCCATTAGTTATAGCTTGTGTTCTTTTTCTCTTAGCAGCTTGAATCTGATCCGCAAGTGAAACTGTGCTTTGCCACTGTTCCTTCTTTATAGATTCAATATCAAGTCTGTCCCATGCGGATTGCAGATAAAACATCGCACCAGCCTGATTGCAGAATGTTCCATCATGTACCTTCTTTTCATGAATCTGAAAGATTGGAGAAATTTAATATCAAAATTCAAAAATAGGTAGACTAGCAGGCCATCCGCCTTTTTTGTGATATCCGCGTCACAAAAACTTCATGGACAACTTTACTCGTGCAGTTCTAATCCAGCATCTAGATATAAAATCTAATAGGCTACGGTTTCCTTCTGACTGCACCAAAGTTGACAAATACTTGAAATGTCATAATACAATGGATCAAGATATACAATCTCTTGCAACAATGAGGAAAATATCATCTCATGGAGCACAGAGATATAACGTCGCACAACAGTCAAGACAATTTACAAAGTACGCGGTTTTGATTTAAGTGGTCAAAAGCATTGATTAGAATTGCCAAAGATGAATATAACCTCACCCACCATTCCCCAAATCAAATCTTCAAGAAGATAGTGAAATAGAATCGGAACAATTCTCTCTAGGTTGTAAATGGCAATATGTTAAGCATGACAAACCAACAAAATGCACGAATGTCAAACATAGTTCAACTGCGGAGAGTCCACATTATGGTAAACCAAACAGTCACTTACCTTTCTCAATCTTGCCTTTCCGTTGTTTAATTCCCTCGAAGCGGATAGCTTTAGTTTCTCGTCCCTTGTTCTGCCACTCAACGTCCCTCTCTGTTTGCTCGTTGGCAGATGAATCTTTTCCATCTCCTTTTTCTTGGCCTCTTCTGCAGCATGTTGAAGTTGACGTAAAGCTATTTCTTTTTTCAGCGTCTGATAACTATCCCAATTGAGTTCTTCTTCATTGATCCCTCCTCTCCTAGCAGCCTCTGCAATGCTTTCCGCCCAAGAGGAATAGAACTTCTCCGTTGAGCGCTTCCATTTCAAACGCTTTGCCCAAACTTGTCTAAGTGAAGAACTGATTCTTGCTTTGGTTTGTGCACTGCAGAAAATTCATAAGTAAGTAACAATTTTCAGTAAACAATTGGATATATAATTGGCACAAACATAGAAGCCTTTAGAGATACTATCCCACCCACCATAGTAGAAAACTACAAATCCTGGGAGGGCCATGTTTCCCCTTGTTGAGGGGAGATGTGGCAGTTCCAAATGGGTTCCCTTGTGGGCCAGGTTTGATCCTTGTGCTCCTCCTCCCCCACCCCACCCAGCACCTGCCCATTGATTTTAGCCCCGTACATGGCCCAATGTGTGGGCTACTTATCATAAAATGATATGCAATGATTCATAAGCCAAGCAATGCTCTTACGAAAACCACGCAAGTTTAAGTTCATGCATGAACTGAAGGACATACCATGGCTGTCATACTGCAGCGCTAAAACAAGTTATTTGATCGAAAACTTCTATGCCTAGCCTGCCACCTCCTATATTACAACCCCCACCCCCACCCCAACCCCAACCCCAGGTGACAAAGGTGAAAAATGTGTTCGACAGTTCTTAAGGATATGACTGGGCCCCCAGTATTTTGACACTCAGTGATGGGTTAAGTCCTGATCTATCTGAGAGTGGGAGCAATAGGTAACACTAAGTCCTGTATCAATATTTCCAACTAAGAAAAGGGAGGACTGCCTGTGCCTGTGTGAAGCTTCCGACATCTTCCTTATAACCTGAGAGCAGGCAAGCAAAAGTGTCAGAAAGGATACAAAGTCTCGACAATACTGACCAACTCACATGATAAAGAAAGCCAGGGATGAGAGTTCACACATAAGCAAGAATAAAAGTTTAAGAGTTCTATTACGGAGGCCATGGGAAAGGGGAAAAAAAGAAATTCGAAGGCTTTTGAGGATGATGTGTCCAATCTACAAGATGCTGAAAAAGAGTGAGAACATTTCTCCAAATTCTTGGTAAGTGAACTGTTTACCGAGGACGATGTGGGTGCGACCAATATGTTAGCATAATAAGAAAGAGACTACAAGCTACAGTAAAGTCATTAAGAGAAACCACACAGTTGATTTATTAAGAACAATTTTAATGGCCCAGGTCCGAAAAGGAATAACATTGCTGGGTTTTAACTAGTGATATGTATGGAAATAATTCTTGTGCGATCATTTAATTTGGGAGAGTCATGCAGGTACTAGAGGCCATGGCGATGCCAAATGTAAGACTGCGCTGTGTATTTTGTCTTATTGAACTGAATAACCAGATTCGTATAAGAGCTTTGCAAGCTGAAATTGCTCTTCCACGGAAAAGTCGACATATTCTAAGAAACATGCAGATTTTAGGAAAATTATCGGTGATCACAATTTGGGGTGTTCATTTCTCGGTCTTTAGACCGGACCGATTAAAACTTTTTTGTTTTATACGCCGTGATTACCTTATAGCCCCGCAAAGTCGTAGTTTTTTTGCAAATTTCTTTAAGGTGTTGATTTTAGTTATTCTTCTTCATCTGTATAATATGTTATTCAAGAGCTTCTATTGTTCATATTTAGTTGAATCCAAATAGTATATTCAAAAGTTACCTCTAATAGGGCAATATTATCTTTTAATAAATTTATAATTATGGGATGAACTCATTCGAGTATGGTTGATAAATAGTTTAATCTATTCTTATAGTGGCTTAACAAGTTTTGTCTAGTACTTCTGGGAGTTAAATCAAAAGATCTTAAATAGTCCCATGCTGACTTAGAGTTACCATCTCTGTCTAACTTAGAGTTCGATTGTAATTTGTTTTTAAACAAATCCGTTATAGTTGTAGTTAAATTTCAGTTTAGTTTTGCATGTAAGATTCTGATACCATTTAATAGGGAGTCGAGTGGTTTTTTATGAAAAAAGCGGTAAAACCATTTCTTGAATTATTACAGTGATTCACACTATCTTAAAAGGGGTTTGCCAAGATTTAATGGAGGTACTCGGAGACTAAATCAACAGAATGAAATTTCAAATAATTTGTCATGAAATATTTCAATACACAAATGAGTTAGAGAAATTATACCTTCAAGAGTTTGATTCGTCTTACTCCACCCTGATGCGAGCTTTACCTACTTTTTTCAGACTATCGCCACTTTTGCTAATATTCTTTCTCTAACCAAAGTTGTAATGAAAAATTGGTAGACAAATAGTTTGAAGAAAGATTTTTCTTATTCCATTGTCGATTGTTCTCCTTTTCCAAAGGTAGAAAATTAGAACATTTTGCAGAGAGAATGCTTACAAGATTTGAGGGAGTGTTTCTTACAAATGCCGATGCCCTCTTCTGAAATCGGCTATCTTATTTATAGGGGAAGGGGGTGCGCTATAACATAAGCGCTTACATTATGGGAATCTGAAAAGATATGATTTTCAGCTAAAAAGATAAGCTTTACAGATAAGATTTTACTATTATTGATAGAGTTGCTTGATATTCATTGTCTTGTAGTGTCGCCAGAGATAAGAGTTAATAAAGCTGTGGTCCCTTATATCTCACATCGTAACAGAGTTATTAGGTTAGAAAAATTTGCTTCTTTTCCTTGTCTTGTTCTGCTTTATAGAGTTCAGCAAACTTGGTGCGTATAGCTGGACTGCCTAGAAATTTCTTGGGCTCCAGTGAATAGCTAAAGTCAAAAAGTTGTTCATCGACAGAGATACTTTCTGCTCCTTCAGTAGTAACTAGAATGAGATTTTTGTTCTAGTAAAGAGTTCTTACTCCTTTAGTCATTAAACGCTCGTTCTGGCATTTCATGGCTAAAGCGCTTGTAGAACGTATATAGTTGATCCAAGCCTTATCAAAATGAGGAGTTTTGTAATGTTTGAGCTTGTCTGCTGAGATAAATTACTTAGGATTAACATGAGTGATTTCTACCATGTGAATGGAATGATAGATAGTTTCTTCATCCTTTTCAGGAGAGATAGAAAAGAATCGAAGGCATACATATCCCTTGTTGAATTGTTTGATGACTTGTTTAAAGGAGTTTGGAAAATTTTGGAGTTCAATAAGGGTTAATCTGGGATAATAATAGTTTAAGTACCGTAGGTAAAGAGTTCAAGTATCAGATCAGGGCTTGCCTTATTAAAAGCAAGAATCCGTGGGAATAAAGAGTCCCTTGAATTGTAATATAGTTCAGGTAATCCAGAGATTTTCTGATAAGCGAGAATTGTTACTTCATAATAGTTCTTGTAGAAAGAGTCCGATAGATCAATAGTTCGGATGCCAGTACTTTGAATAACTGGTCTTGAAACTAAGAGTTTAGCCTTTAATTGATGATTCTCTTTCTCTTCTTCAGAGAGAGGGTATGAAGCGTTTCCCTGATTTGGACGAAAAGATAGTTCTAAAGAGTTCAAATTGAACTTTATTCAAATCCATCTTGGTAGAGTTCAGTTTAAGTTGTTCAATAGTTTGATGAAAATAAGTTGTAAGTTCTCGAGTTTTGCCAAGATCGGCTCTGAGATCTACAACAATTTCCTCTACAAGTTCAATTTTTTCGTTGACAGCTTCACAGTATTCGTTAAAATTAATCATAATGTCTTCAAGGTTTCGAATTAGGTGTTTACTGTCCACTTGTTCCATCGGAGCTTTACCTTTCTCCTCTGAACTCATGTTCTCTTGTTAGATAGTCTGCAATAAAGTTGTTTTTTCCTACAACATGCTCATACACAACATTAAATTGAGATAAAAATAGTTGCCATCGATGTAATTTACGCATGTGAGGTCATTGTCTAAGGTTTGTTTTACAAAAATAGTTGCTGCTTGGTTATCTGTTAAAACTTTAAATGGCTTAGGTGGTAAAAAAAGTTTCCATTTCGTAATTCCTCTAATAATTGCTAAGAGTTCCTTTTCCATGGTGTTATAATTTTTTTCACGTTCGGAAAAAGTTTCACGATGATAACCACAAATTTCATTTTAATCTGCCTTTAAAACTGCTGCCTATGTTTTGTCAGAAGCATCTATTTGTAAAATTAAATTGTCTTCAGGTTCAAAAAGCCTGAGACTAGGTAGTTGTGAACATTCTTCTTTTAATTTTTTTAACAATATCTGTATGTTTATCTGTCCATCCAAGAGTATTGTTTTTTCTGAATAAACTTTGTAAATATTTTTTTCTTTTTTCCTAAATTCGGTATGTAAGAACTAGCATAGTTTAGTAGTCCTAAGAAACCTTGAATTTGTTTCTTCGTTCGTAGTTGGTCTGGATATTCCGTGATTTTTCGAGAGATATGTGGTTGTAAGCTAATTCCATTTACACCAACTTCAAAGCCTAAAAATTCAATTTTTTCTTTTTCAATAACTGCTTTCTTTTCACTAAGACAAATTCCTTCTTTGATAGTTGCTTCTAAAAATGTGTTGAGATATTCTCCATGTTCTTCAAGAGCATCTGAACTTATTAGGATATCATCTACATAGATCACAAGAAAGTTGTTAAGGTGTTTAAATGTATTGTCCATTCTTCGTTGAAAGATTCTTGGTGCGTTGTTTAGTCCAAAAGGCATAACAATCCATTCATAAAATCCTTGAGGAGTACTAAAACTTGTATATTTAATACTTATTTCTTCCATTTTAATCTGCCAAAAGCCAGACTCCATTGGATGGTCTAATTAGTCCTTTCTCAAGTAATTCTTTTATTTGCATAGAAAATTCCTTGATGCCTTCTTCAGAGTATAACATTGGTTTTTCTTTGATATATATTTCTTGTGTTAGTTCTATTTTAGCTCTAGGATGTTCTGGTTTTCAAAATTGCAATGGATTTTCAGAACAGATTCTTTTTAGTTTTGCTAAGAGGTCATCTTTCTTTATTATATTAACAGTAAAAGTAGATTTTTTAGCTTGTATTTTAAGTGCTATTTGTTCATAACCGTGTCCACTACGCTTCGCGTGCACTCTGTAAGGCTGTTTTAAAGTTGGAATTTTTAAGGTGTGACCACATTTTGTAGTAAGATAAACAGTATACGGAGTTTGTGTAAAGTTGGCAAACTGTTTAAAGAAATCATTTCCTAATAAGATATCATAACCAGAGTTATATTGTAGAACAGTAGGTATGGTTAGAATTTTGTTGCCTAGTATGATGGAAACATTATTCTGGACCAAATCTAAATAGGTTGGAATAGGATGAACACCTTTGATTCTAATTTTTCGATCATTTTGAAGTTTATCCCATTTGGGAAGTAAAAAGTCTTGAAAAAAAGTAACTTCAGAACCTGTGTCAATCAAAGCAGTAGTAGTGATGTCTAATTCTTTGACAGTTACATCTATATATGTAAGAATAGGTATTTCTAGTTGCTTTATAATCGTTCAAGAATAATAGTAAAGTGTTGATTGATAAGGGTTATATGAGTAGGACTAATTTCATAGTTATTACATTGGTCAAGGGAATTCATACCTAAGAGTATGTGGTAAAATTCATTTTTTATAGAATGATCAATATAACAATCAAATTCTAATAAAGTAGAAGTAGGAGTTTTCAACATTATTCTAGATATGTGATTTAGAGTTGCTTGTTAACCATCATAAGTAACAAAGTTATATTCTGATGCTGCCGAGAATGCTATGGGTAGAGGTATACAATGGCTTTGTGATGCGCCTATATCTATAAGGATTTTATTAGAGATCCATATTTGTCCATTAAAATAGTCTAATTTTACTTTGTAGTTGCTATTACGCTTAGTTGTTATTAATGGAGGTGTAAACCTGGGTGTAGGTGCTGCACTATAGCTTCATGTTAAAACGGGTTGATTGGCTACTCTTATTCCTTTTTCAGTATAAGAAAGTCTAGGTACTTGATAGCTGGTTGATGCTTCATCTTCTTCAACTAATTGAAAGTCTGTTAATGCAGGTTTAGGTTTTGGCTTCCTGCATAGGAGGAGAGATAATGGTACTGATGGTTGAAAAGATTGGATCTATCGTTATTTTACCTGCTTGTTTTACATCTTTTATTGGAAAGTTGGCATTCGAAAAAATGTATAAACCTCTGTAATAGAAGGATAATGCATCATTTTCTGGTTGTAATCCAATATCTGTTAAGAGTTTAAATTGTAAATTTAAAGTGTCTTCTATATTTTTACTTTGCAAAGTAACAGAATAATTCGAATATCATTCAAAAATTAATTTTTTATAAATTAAATTACCTTGTAATGTTCCTAGATGGCTGTTCTGGATGTTTCGAAATCTTTAATCATGTAATGATAGAATAATAGGCGAATTGATTCCTTCTTTAAAGCAAGCATTGGCTGCAATTTGTATTCCTTGTAAATGTACATACTTAATTAGTTTTCTATCTTTAGTGGGAATTTCTGCGAAGAATTTATTCAATATTTCTTGAATCATTAATCTTAATCGGATGTTTGCCTGTAAATGTTGAATTTTAACTGGTTGTTCTGTAGTATAAAGCTTAAAATATATTATTAATTTTCGTGTTAGAAAACCATATGATTTTTTCATAAAATTTCGAGGGTCTTTTAAAGATAAATCAGTTGCTATAATTTTTTCATAAAGTTTCTGGTTGAAAGTAATTATTCCGGTATAATTTTCATTACCTTCTTGTTCTTGTTGTTGCATGATTTCCATTTCGTCAGTATTCATCTTCTGTATCTGAATAACTTTCAGATTCTGAAGTACTAGTTTCATTTTCAGAGCTAATAGATTCATAACAACTTGAAATTACTTCATTTATATTAACATTTATTGGATGAACTTCAGTTTGTATTTCTTCAAATTCTTCTATAAAGAGTTTTACTCTACTTGCCTTTCTCTTGTTACAATCAATTAATTCGTGTCCAATTTCTCCACAGTTCCAACATTGACATGAAGTTGGTTTCTTACTTCTTTCATAGTATCAATTTTGTGGATTATAATTTTCTTGAATTAAGTTTTTACGTCAAAAATGTTTACTACTTTTTTGAGGTTTGTTGACTGATTTTTCAGTATTCACCTTTTCTATTTTTGTTTTCTTTGGAGTAATTTTTTTGTTTTTAGAAAATTTTTTCTTTGGAGTTTTTCTTGGGGAAGTTCTTTTCACAGTTTGTTTTCAAATTCTCTTCCTTTTAGGTTGAAAGCTAGGATAGTTTTTACATCTGTATTGTCCTGGTTCTGTAACATTTTCACAACATAGTGTAACTTCTTTAATATATCTTCGTCTTTGTTCTTGCAAACATAGTTGCATCATTTCTTGATTTATGCAGGATTGAACTGCTGCTAAGCTTCTCATAACAGTAGGACTTTTAACAAAATTTTCAAATTTATCTGAAAAATATGTATTCCATGGATGAGGAAAATAATTGGATATATGATTTTTGGTCTTCTGTAGAATTATAAAGGCCATAATAATATTTATCGAATTCACAAAAGAAATTTTTATAATTGCATAAGTTGCAAATTCTCAGGTTTATCCGTTTATATAATGTTTCCTTTTTTAATTCGAATTTATTAAGCTCAACATTTTGAGAATAATCATATCCTTGAAATTGTCCAATTAGATACTTTTCAAAGGTCCATATTTCATGTTCTATAGAATTTGCAAGATTGCTCTTTACATCAACTTCTATTATATTTCTTACAGATGTAGATAATCCATTATACCAATTTCGTACAATTCCTTGTAAAGAGTAGATTATTAAATTGTAAATAGCATTTACATCTCTTCCTTCTGCTGCATGTGTTGGTTCTTGCATTAATGATATTATTACTCAATAGCTCCAATTGTTTATAGTGGCTCTTTCATCTGTTACACAGCCTAGATTTAAAATATAGCCTCATGCTAGTACTGGCTCTAATTGTATTGGACTTTTAGGTTTAAATTCTTCATTAATAAAAGGTCTTTTTATAGGAAATTTTCGTTCGTTACAAAAGTTGCCTGCATGTTGTTTTTGTGCTCTTGATTGTTTTGAAAGGGATTAGATGATTCTCCAGTTTCAAAGTTGTTTGGGTTATTACTTCCTACACTTCCTTTTGGTGTTCCTGATTGCATGTTTACTTATTTTACTAGTTTAATTAATTGTAGATTTTCAAAGTCATTTAGCAATTCTTCAATAGCTTTATTATGTTCGCCCATTATTGACTATTTTCTGCTTCTTCTTGTTTTTCTTTGGCTTTAAGTAGACCTCCTCTAAGTTTGGAAACCAGAACATCCTAGAGCTAACATAAAACTAACATAAGAAATATATATCAAAGAAAAACCAATGTTATACTCTGAAGAAGACATCACGGAATTTTCTATAAAAATAAAAGAATTACTTGAAAAAGGACTAATTAGACCATCTAATGGACTCTGGCTTTTGGCATATTAAAATGGAAGAAACAAGTATTAAATATACAGGTTTTAGTACTCCTTAAGGATTTTATGAATGGATTGTTATGCCTTTTGGACTAAAGAACGCACCAAGAATCTTTCAAAGAAGAATGGACAATGCATTTAAACACCTTTACAACTTTCTTATGATCTATGTAGATGATATCCTAATAAGTTCAGATACTCTTGAAGAACATAGAGAACATCTCAACACATTTTTAGAAGCAGCTATCAAAGAAAGAATTTGTCTTAGTGAAAAGAAAGCAGTTATTGAAAAAGCAAAATTGAATTTTTACGCTTTGAAGTCGGTATAAATAAAATCAGCTTACAACCACATATCTCTCGAAAAATTACAGAATATCCAGACCAACTACGAACGAAGAAACAAATTCAAGGTTTCTTAGGACTACTAAACTATGCTAGTTCTTACATACCGAATTTAGCAAAAAAGAAAAAAGATTTACAAAGTTTATTCAGAAAAAACAATATTCTTGGATGGACAGATAAACATACAGATATTGTTAAAAAAATTAAAGAAAGAATGTTCACAACTACCTAGTCTCAGGCTTTCTGAACCTGAAGACAATTTAATTTTACAAACAGATGCTTCTGAAAAAACATAGGCAGCAGTTTTAAAGGCAGATTAAAATGAAATTTGTGGTTATCATCGTGAAACTTTTTCCGAACGTGAAAAAAATTATAACACCATGGAAAAGGAACTCTTAGCAATTATTAGAGGAATTACGAAATGGAAACTTTTTTTTACTACCTAAGCCATTTAAAGTTTTAACAGATAACCAAGCACCAACTATTTTTGTAAAACAAGCCTTAGACAATGACCTCACATGCGTAAATTACATCGATGGCAACTATTTTTATCTCAGTTTAATGCTGTGTATGAGCATGTTGCAAGGAAAAAACAACTTTATTGCAGACTATCTAACAAGAGAACATGAGTTCAGAGGAGAAAGGTAAAGCTCCGATGGAACAAGTGGACAGCAAACACCTAATTCGAAACCTTGAAGACATTCTGATTAATTTTAACGAATACTGTGAAGCTGTCAACGAAAAAATTGAACTTGTGGAGGAAATTGTTGTAGATCTCAGAGCCGATCTTGGCAAAACTCGAGAACTTACAACTTATTTTCATCAAACTATTGAACAACTCAAACTGAACTCTACCAAGACGGATTTGAATAAAGTCCAATTTGAATTCTTTAGAACTATCTTTTCGTCCAAATCAAGGAAACGCTTCATACCCCTTCTCTGAAGAAGAGAAAGAGAATCATCAATTAAAGGCTAAACTCTTAGCTTCAAGACCAGTTATTCCAAGTACTGGCATCCGAACTATTGATCTATCGGACTCTTTCTACAAGAACTATTATGAAGCAACAATTCTCGCTTACTAAAAAATCTCTGGATTACCTGAACTATATTACAATTCAAGGGACTCTTTATTCCCACGGATTCTTGCTTTTAATAAGGCAAACTCTGACCTGATACTTGAACTCTTTACCTACGATACTTAAACTATTGTTATCCCAGTTTAACCCTTATTAAACTCCAAAATTTTCCAAACTCCTTTAAACAAGCCATTAAACAATTCAACAAGGGATATGTATGCCTTCGATTTTTTTCTATCTCTCCTGAAAAGGATGAAGAAACTATCTATCATTCCATTCACATGGTAGAAATCACTCATGTTAATCCCAAACAATTCATCTCAGCAGACAAACTCAAACATTACAAAACTCCTCATTTTGACAAGGCTTGGATCAATTATATACGTTCTACAAGCGCTTTAGCCATTAAATGCCAGAACGAGCGTTTAATGACTAAAGGAGCAAGAACTCTTTACTAGAACAAAAATCTCATTCTAGTTACTACTGAAGGAGCAGAAAGTATCTCTGTCGATAAACAACTTTTTGACTTTAGCTATTCACTGGAGCCCAAGAAATTTCTAGGCAGTCCAGCTATACACACCAAGTTTGCTGAACTCTATAAGGCAGAACAAGACAAGGAAAAGAAGCAAATTTTTCTAACCTAATCACTCTGTCACGATGTGAGACATAAGGGACCACAGCTTTATTAACTCTTATCTCTGGCGACACTACAAGACAATGAATATCAAGCAACTCTATCAAGAATAGTAAAATCTTATCTGTAAAGCTTATCTTTTTAGCTGAAAATCATATCTTTTCAGATTCCCATGATGTAAGCGCTTATGTCATAGCGCACCCCCTTCCCCTATAAATAAGATAGCCGATTTCAGAAGAGAGCATCGGCATTTGTAAGAAACATTCCCTCAAATCTTGTAAGCATTCTCTCTGCAAAATGTTCTAATTTCCTACCTTTGGAAAAGAAGAACAATCAACAATGGAATAAGAGAAATCTTTCTTCAAACTATTTGTCTACCAATTTTTCATTACAACTTTGATTAGAGAAAGAATATTAGCAAAAGTGGCGATAGTTTGAAAAAAGTAGGTAAAGCTCGCATCAGGGTGGAGTAAGACGAATCAAACTCTTGAAGGTATAATTTCTCTAACTCATTTGTGTATTGAAATATTTCATGACAAATTATTTGAAATTTCATTCTGTTGATTTGGTCTCCGAGTATCTCCATTAAATCTTGGCAAACCCTTTTTAAAATAGTGTGAATCACTGTAATAATTCAAGAAATGGTTTTACCGCTTTTTCCATAAAAAATCACTCGACTCCCTATTAAATGGTATCAGAACCTTACATGCAAAACTAAGCTGAAATTTAACTACAACTATAATGGATTTGTTTAAAAATAAATTACAATCGAACTCTAAGTTAGACAGAGATGGTAACTATATAGTAGGACAAAGTTTTAATTTACCATAACTAAAACACTATACTCAAGAAAGAGCATTAGACTATTTAAGATCTTTTGATTTAACTCCCAAAAGTATTAGACAAAACTTGTTAAACCAGTATAAGAATAGATTAAACTATTTATCAACCATACCCAAACGAGTTCATCCCATAACTATAAATTTATTAAAAGATAATATTACCCTATTAGAGGCAACTTTTGAATACACTATTTGGATTCAACCAAATATGAACAATAGAGACTCTCAAATAACATATTATACAGATGAAGAAGAATAACTAGAACCAACACCTTAAAGAAATTTGCAAAACAACCACAACTTTGTAGGGTTACAAGGTAATCTCGGCATATAAAACAAAAAAGTTTTAATCAGTCCGGTCTCAAGATCGAGAAATGAACACCTCAAATCACAATTATCCACTTCGGGCACAAGACAGCTGATTAGCTAGCACAATTGAGGGCATCAGCAAATTACCATCAAAATTTTGAATTCTATATCCAATATGTTCTTCCTGTATTTGTTGTATGAAGAATATAATCTAGGCAGAATCCCTAAAAGAATAATCCATAGATGTTGTAACCTAGTTTCTTCTATTTATAACAATAATAACTCCTCATCCTCCTAGCCTAGGGATTAGTTCCTTGTATTTATTTTTTAAAAAAATAACATTTTCCCAAGAAAGATGCAGAGATAAGAAATTGAATGTTGGACGACATATCATCCAGACCACTACACACTAATGCAGGATGATCACTGGTATGGACTGCTGAATAAATGTTAATATCCCATGCACCAAAAGCACATGGGGAAGAGGACAAGAAATGACTGATTCTTACATCACTTCACCTTGGGATCTCTCATGGCCTGACGGGTTCTCTCTCTAATTCTTGCGACAGTATCTGCATGGATCAAACACAACTGAGAAACCCAACAATCAAAGAAGGTACCTCCCAAAATTGAAAGAGCTAATACTATGCAACGTTTACCTGGGCTATGTCTCTTGCCCTTGTTCCAAGGCACTCTTCCTTTGTTAGCAAGTCCTATTTTTCTCCTTCTCTCAGATTCCTTGATTCCTTTCATGGTGCATGCCACAGCAGGCTCAGGACGATGACAACTGAGTCCTCTAGCTTCATCCCGATCCTCATTATGGATTGTGTTTAGGTTAGTGTTTGATTCAGAACTCATCATAGCATTAGAGGACTCTCTTGTCCTGGCAGTAAGAGGAACTACTCCTGGAAGACATAGCCTGGTGCCAGAACAGGAAGCCGCAGACCGTGCAGGTAGATATTTCAATGGGGAGTTTTGGTAATAAAATTTCAGGGGGATTGACTGATAATCTGAATATTCCGCTAGTGTACAAAGACATGGCCACCATTGGACATAGGATGAGACACGGAGAGGTTGGGGTTGAACGAAGAGTTCCCTGGTGGACATTTTACATTATTAGGCGGATTTTATTAAAGCTTCCATATGTATTCTTCATCACATTTCAGCATATGGAAAGCTCCGCAGCCAGTAGCCACTACTCAGTCAAAGCAGTAAAAGGGTCATATATTTCTTATAAATAATCTCCATGGAATAATTACTAACTTCTAGTAAATCGACGTGCGTGCAGCATGACCCCTGCATCCAGAGGCTGTGTCCGCATCAGTGGCGGAGCTATGTGGGAGGGAGGGGTGTCGATGGACACCCCTAACTCAAAAAAAATTGTTTAAAACCTATATCAATATTGGGTGGACACCCCTAAAATAAGTCCCAAAAAAATAATAGATTGGTAAATGTTTGTAAGTGGACACCCCTCATTTGAACCCTTAGATCCGCCACTGATCCGCATACCAGTACACCTACCATAACACTAATAATGAAGCATACTGTTACTTAGTAGACTTGTAGTAGACTAATCATTATGGATTTCGCTTATCACATCCTCATTTCAAAAATGGGATGAAGACGAGTGAACATAGAAAAACTGGATTTCTTCACTCTCAAACCTGATTTGGGGCATGAAATATGAATGGAATTCACGGAAACCCACTTGAGCAGTGTCAGAAGGTGACATCAATGAAATCGGTTTTGCCATAACAAAGACAATAATCATTGTGCAGTTATATGACAGGAAGCTCAAGTACCATAGATTTCACCGACAAACCCCCCCCCCCCAATTTGCAGCAATATTGCAGGTCCAGTGAAGATGGGGGCATATGGGCCGGCACCCAATAGCTTGAAATTCACTACAATAAAAAAAGGGTGATGGGGGAGAAATATAGCAAAATAGCCAACAAACCCAGAAAAGATTTGAACAAAAATTGTTACTTTTGATGTAATTAAGCAATACCCACGAAATCATACTTCATTGTGAGCAGTAACTACCCCAACTTTGAGTGAAGCAAGAAGCACTACAAACAGGAACTCAATTAATTGTAGTAATTCAGTGCAAAAGTGAGAGGGAAGACAGAGAGACTCACATAAAGGGTAATGCCATTTTCCAATGAAGTGCTGCATTACACAGATTGAGACTCCTGTTTTGGAAGGGAGGGGGGGGATACACAGAGCGGCTGAGGTTGACAGAGAGAGGGGGAGCTTGCACCAAGCGTTGCTGATTACGTTATCCATTCCATTAAGACATTTTTTAGTTTTTTTTGGGGGGGGGGAGGGGGTTTATTTTTTTTGAAGATGAGGATGATGGATTGTATTAGAACATAGTTACCAAAAATGCTTCCTGAATCACTTAATCTAGAATGCAGATCTTCATTTATTCGATTCGATAAATTTAGTTTAATTTAAATTCTAGATCGCTTGTTCTCGCAATGAAAATCACAAGGGAATAAAGTAATGCTGGTAATTATGTGTCAGAGTTCTTAACACCTTATACCATTGAACTCTTTTTTTTTTTTTCTATAATGAAAATACCACCCTCTTTTTTCTTTGTTTAAGTGTATCACTTGAAAAGATGATTGCTTTGAATTATGTCACTATGAGAATAAATAACAGACTATATGTAGTATTTCGCTGCCTGTGTGACCTTAGAGTCAATTAAAGCCAAAAAAAGGAAATAAATAAAAAGATCAAAACAAGAGGCCCTAGTTTTATATCATTGTTTCCACTTCCTTCCTTCACTATGATCAAAATACGCACAGCCTGAAATACATCTTCACTCCCAAACACTCTTGAAGTAGAACCCTAGAGGTAAGGTAAAATCATCGAGACGAGAAAGAAAGAAAATGACAATTGAATTGAAGAAGGCAAACCTATTTGAGAGAACCATGAACTAGAGGTAATTAATAGAGGAATCGGATGATTCATAATTCATTCATTCATTTAAAATACAATACTCGTGATCATTTCCCCACCTGATACAAACAAAAACACAAGCTCCATTACTATTGCACACATGACAATTTCGAACCACAACACCTGCATGAGACTTCTGACCTCTTCGAAGCCCCTTCCCACCTCTGGTCAATCCACTTTGAGGATAATTTTGATTTTTTTTTTTTGTCCAATCAAATTCAAGTTTAATAATATTTTAAGGGTTTAACCCCTTTCTTCATATATATAAATATAAAGGATAATTTTTTAATTAGTTGATTAAAATATCGATAATAGGATATTACAACTCACAAGAGTTAGTGAGAAATCACTTATATAAACTCACGAAGAAAAGAGATATCTGCGATAATTTGATATGGCCACCGGTATAAAAGTAACATTATTGATTTTTTCAATGTCTGAATAGTTTGTATTTTGGATGTAAATAGTCTTTTGTAGGGTGTTATTATACATCCACCATTTTAATACCCATGTATAATACTAACTTTTCCTTATTAAAAAAAAAGTAACATTTTTGGTTTAAAATTATGAAGCAATAGTTGAAATTCCAACCCCAAAAAAAAAAAAAAAAAACAACAACCCACTAAAAAGCAATTGTTAATCAAGGGATGACATTTATCTACATGCAATTCATCCAAAAGGGGTCGTCTTAGGCATCATGGTTTTCACAGCCTTGGTCGTTGCATATTTTGAGGCATCTTCAGGAATGCCTTGGTGCTTTCACCTACTAGCATTGTTGCTTGTTTATGTGTGTGTTCGATTCCTTCCTACTCAACAGCCTTAAGTTCTTGGCCACCTTTGCCAAGAGGAAGCTGTTGTACATTGTTGGTGTTTTGGTTTTGGTTTTTTGCCATCGTCGATTATGGCAACACTTGGTTTATAGTTACGTATTTATTTTTTTTAAAAAAAAAACTTATGACTTGTATGTAGTTTATACATATTGACTAATTAAAAAAAGTAAACGGAAAAGAAAATGCTGTCATTTGTCACTTGACCTGTTTTGAAATGATTTTTTCAATCCTACCATTTTCAAAATGATTTTTACTATTTTTAAAACTGGACGTAGTATTATTTGACTATTTAATTTTGATTGTGTAGTGTAGATAATTGTATGGTCAAACATTGATTGAGCTTAATGTAGCAGCAAATGACTTATGAAGCGGGGAAGGTTACCGTCGCCTCCTTCTAGGAAACAAGGCTAAAGCATTAGAAAAAATCTTAAGTAAAAATGAACTTGGTACCCGGATAAAAGTTTTCGCTTAAGCAAATATATTTCTTTAAAATAGAAGCTATAACTCAATAGTCCAAGATTCATAAAACAGTAACAGCAAGGACACTTTTGGAACATATTGTTATTGTTTGTACTAATTTTAAGCTAGACTATACTAACATAATTCACATTGTTTAGGTTTGGGCAACCATGTAATTAGAAGGTTTTAAGGAAGCTTGTGCAAATGCTGAGTATATTCCAATATCCAACGAACCAAAACATAAAGCATAATCCAAAAGGGATTGACCCTAAGTTTGGTCCTCAGAACCTCAACCAACTCCAAGCTTCCGTTAGATGATACCAAGAGCCAGGGGAAATGTTAACATTCATGAACCGCATAACTTGCTTTTCATACTGTACGTAAGTCTGAGATTGATGTAGCCGATTTATGCACTCCCAAATTGTAAAACACAAAACAAGAAAAGTGAGCATAGAGGCCAATAGTTTACCCTTGTATAGTAAAGGTAAAATTAAATGAGCCAGTGAGCCCACACTAATCCTAAATCAATTTTACAAATCATAACCAATAACTTAAACTTAAGAATCAACGATAGTAAGTAACTTTCATCAACCAAACCTAGGACTTAAGCGGTGAATATCAATGCAATTAATGAGCTTGGAGATCTCTACCCGACTCCTAGGTTCTGATGAACTATTCGGTAGTCGGCATTGAATGGTGATTAATAATCATTGATCAATAATTGATGATAAGCATTGCCAGCACACCATGTTATCTAGGCGTCCCCTGATCAACAACGTAAGAACATTGCAACACATGATCTTCATAGCATCGAATGTGACCTTAAGATGACTAAAACATGATAAAACTGTTGAGCATGCTTCATGAATGCATTCAAAGTTTTTTTGTTTTATTGTATCACAAGGGTGTACGAGCAATATCGTCCTTCGGTGAGCGAATCATTGTCACTTAAATTCAATTTTTGATTCCTTTTTGCAAGGAGGTTTGGGGAAAACTTTGTAATCATAAGGAGTTTAACTTTCGCAAGCTCTTAAATTGTTAAACATGTTTTTATGCATTTTTCATGAACTCGTGCATTTTGCCCTCCTTAGACCTGTTTTTCACTTTGTTCTTGACTTATGGACAACCAAATTAGGTATCTTCCCTTTCCCCAAAAATCAAATCTATTTAAGTTCTAATTCTCTTGTAATTGAGCAAAATCATATTCCCTTGCTTTCATTTTATTGACTTATTTCTTTTCATTTGGGCATGAGCTCCTTAAACTACCTCCTCTTACTAGCTCAATGCCCCCCCCCCCCAAAAAAAAATGCGAGTACCTTTGAAATTCACACGTGTGAGTTCAAAGTTTAAAAACGTGTAATTCATCTAATCCCCTAAATCTAACTCACTTTGTAAATTTCAATTAAACTACCTGGTTCCCGAAATTCACTTTTGCAATTAACATATGATTTGGCCATCCACACACTTGTTCTTTTACCCAATTTCATACACAGTCCATGGGTTTAGTCCTTGGATGTTATTAATGACCGAACTCTACTCATTCCCCTTAAAGGAACTTACTTTAGCTTTGTAAGTACGTAATTAATGCACCCATATGCACCCATATGCTTAATTAAATCCATCTTTAAGCCAGTAAGACCCTAATATTTCACTATAATTTTCCTTCAAATTTAATTCTCATGTTGGGTCAAATAAATCCAATTAGGAAGCCATAAACTCATAATCTCCTAAATGCTTCCTCTCCCTCTCTACGATTTTAGTCATATTAAATAGTTCATTTCCTTAGGAAATTTCAAGCTAATAACCATCACAACTTACTCACACATACGCAAACAACACATTCTTTTGCATTTATAATACCATCTAAACTAATAAATCAACATAATAGCAAATTTCTTGCTCAAATCCCCCTCTAAGACTCCCTCAACCTTACCACTTGCTTTTGCACAATTTACCCAAATTCCATTATAAATACCCATTCAATCTGGCTAACAAACTCAATAATGCGTAATCGAATTGCCCCAAGATTCGATTTTCCAATTCAATCTTAATATAATCCATTTGCAATATAACTAAGGGAAAGATATTCATACCCATTCAAAATTACTTAAAACACTTGGCATAAATTATGTTATATAATTTGTTTATAATTTATTTTCTTAGTTATAAAGAAAATTGAATCAGCTCCATAATTTCCGACGATATTCGAATACGCATGTATACTTTTACACAAATGTATATTTTTACATAATTTCGCTTTTGAATATGTTAAAGAAAATTCACGATTAATCAATTTACTCAATTTAGGGCATGTTCTTTTCGTGGGTAAATTGGGGTTGGTAAAAGGGTGAAGTGGGTTGAGGTGGGTTAAAGATGGTATTTTTTTGAGATGGGTTGAAATAGGTTGAAGTGGGTTGAAGTTCGTATATATATATATATATTTTTGGTGGTGGATTGAAGTGGGTTAAAATAATGAGAATGTAATTATGTGTGATAATTTATGAAGTTATTATAATTTTTAGTGCATTTTTTCGCAGAATAATAATTTCACAATTTTGTAACTATTTTTCTGAAAGTTGGAGGTCGGCACAACTTGTCAATTATTTTTGACGATCCGGGTTACAAAATTTATTGATGATAACTTTTTATATACGGGCCTTTTTTTTAATGGGTAAATTTGGAAATATCAACATCAACCCACTTCAACCTATTTCAATATATTCAAACCCACTTTAACCCACTTCTACTATCAACTAAAGTTCAATTTATGACATTAAAAAATTTCAACCCACTCCAACCTACTTCAACTCACCTCAACTCGCTTCAACCCACCTCACCCTTTTACCTACCCCAATGTACCCACGAAAATAATAGGCCTGTATTCGAAAAATTCAGATGTAACATAAGAAAATAGTATGATTGTAATTACAAAATACATCAGTAATATAAATTTGTTGTTAATTTTAAAATATAGGAGATGGCACTGATATGTGCTTAAATGTTTTACGTCATTTAATTTGTACGATGCATTCCTATAATCATTTTCGTATCTCAATGTCTTCATCTATGTCTCACGTTTACAAATTGCAATTAGAAATTAAATGATTCCCGAAGGTATAGATTTTGAACATGATAAGAAATTATCAAATTTCATAGTTGCAAACAGAATACTTTTTTTAATTTTTTAGGTCCTGTTCTTTTGGTGGGTCAATTCTAAAATACTAACCTCAACCCATTTAAATCTACTTTCATTATTTTAACCAAGTTTAATTTATCGCGTAAAAAAAATTCAATCCACTTTAATGTACTTCAACCCACCTTAACCTACTTCAACCTCTACTTCACCCTTTTACGCACCCCAATTTACTTATAAATTTCCATCATTTTCAAATCATACTACTTTGTAAAAATAATTAAATCTCACATGACACTTTACAAATTATTAAAATTATGAAGGGGTGGGTTGAAGTGGATTGAAGTAGGTTGAGGTATGTTGAAGTGGGTTGAGGTTGATATTTTTTTCAGGTGGGTTGAAGTTGCTTGAAGTGGATTGAAGTTGGTTGAAGTAGGTTGAGGTTGGTAAATCTAAAAAGGCTAACGAAAAGAAAAGGACCTTATGCAATTCTTTTTGCTCTGATTCAAAAGTCACGCAGCTCAATGCTTAGAGTAATATTACTATCACAACATTAATGTCATATTAGAAGTAAGCAAGCATGATTAAATAATAAAGTGTTACAGATTGGCAGTCAATTATTCATTTATTTGTCTAGCTTTGCTTTGATTTAAGTTTGGACTGTTGAACAACTGACTTAGGGCCTGTTCTATTTCGCATTTTAGATAAATAGATATATATAAGGAGATGTAAGGAGTTGTAAGGAAATGTAAGGAGATGCAAGGAGCTGTAAGGAGATGTAAGGAGTTGTAAGAAGATGTAAGAAGCTGTAAAGAGCTATAAGGATGGATGTAAGGAGTTGTTGAATTGTTAAAGAGTTATATAGTATAATTTGTTTTACAATGAACGTTTTGGATGAAAAATAATAATATTAAAATAATATACTTATTAAAAATAAACAATTAATTAAGTTAATTGCACAACAATAAAATATATTAATCCCCATAAATTTGGTGAATAAAATTTCGTCCAAGATTTTTTATATGAACATTAGTTTGATCGAATAAGCAAAGTATAACAAAAAAAAACTTTTTTGACAAAATTAAATACAACTCTTCAAATAAATTCCTATTTTAAGTAAATAATTTTAAATATAAATAAATATATGATCATCTATAACAATATATATTTCATGTCAAAACTCAAATATGATTTACGTCATTATATTATGTTTTTATGTTTATGTAAATGTTGTGTTTATAAGATATTTATAAATTTTATATATTTGTAGCATCATTAAAAAAATATACATATTTCTGTAACTAAAATAAATGAATGTTATAGAAAATCTATGAGATGTAAGAAGATGTAAGGAGTTGTAAGAGCATTCACAGCAGAGTTTCAGTTTTTGGAATTCTGGCATATCACGTTAGCAAAAGTTTCACAATTTTAGAACTTGCATTCCATCACTTCTCCAATCTATGAAACTCAATTTTAATAATCCAATAAAAATATTTATCATGAACCCACCTCATAATACACAACCTATTTTTTAAATTATTTAAAAACCATATACTTCCTCCAAAAAAAAAGAAAAAAACAAAAAAAATATTAAAAAATGAAAAAGGTGGCCCGTGGGGTGCCACGGACAGGCGTTTCTCCCTGCATGGCACACCTCTCTCTCACCGCTCATTTGCTGACAAGTAGCCATGGGGTCCCTGTATTCTCGAATTTTGCGCCCGCTGTCAGTACTCTAAAGAGATCTAAGAAGTTGTGAGAAGATGTAAGTTCTTAACTAAAAATACGAAATATAATAAGATCTTAAAAGTACTTAAGTACATATATTTTAGAGTTTGGACATATAGAGAGGGTGGTTGTTTACTCATGTAAGAAAAAAAATAAAGAAAATACTAGTGACACGTCACACAATAAAATCAAAAATCAATCCAAAAAAGCAAAACCCTCTCTTCTTGTTAAACCCTCATTGAGGGCAGAGATTTCGGATAGTCAGTGGCTGTAAGATGTGTGCAGTTGGAGGTCTGCGTTCATGGGGTATACGCCTCCCCTACTCGCCGGCCAACCGTCCCCGCCACCGCTCCTACTCACTCTCAACCGCCCGCAGTCGGCGGCGCGTGTACTCCAGCTCCTGCTCGTTGTCGAAGAGGAGAGAGAAAGAGAAGGTCATCGTCATCTCCGGCCCCACTGGCGCCGGCAAAAGCCGCCTTGCTCTCGAGCTTGCCAAGCGGCTCAATGGCGAAATCATTAGTGCTGACTCTGTTCAGGTCAGATATCGAAGTTATCGAATTGATAAACTTCTGAAATTGAATTGTTGTTGTCATTTCTGCTTGATTTTGTGGGGTTTGCACTTTTTTTCTTTCGTTGGTGAAATTGCTGGATTTTTTCTGAAGTTTGTGGTATGCCAGTTTGTTGAATGTTGTGAGGTTTGTCTTGATGTTTGTGTTGGCAATACTGAAGGACAATGTAATTGAGGACTGCTGGTTTGGAGAAAATTCTAATCCTGAGGGCTTTAGTCCAAACATATGGCTTATGATTCATTAAATTATGTGATTAGCTTCTGAAAGATATTACACAAACTAAACATAAAATTGTAAGGGTTTGTTCGTTCTAGGCATTTTGGAGGAGCTATTAGCACGTTGGAGCCGCGTAGAGTAGGTTGGAGCAGTTTGGAGTAGGTTTGATTCGCAATTAGCAGGTAGGAGCGGGTTGGAGTAGGTAGGAGTAGGTTGGAGCAGGTAAGAGTAGGTTTGAAGCAGGTTGGAGCGTTTTTGTTGCGATTATTTGAATGTTATGATTATCGATTATTATTTATGTTGAATACTTCACATTTTTGTAACATTAGTTCATAATAGATTTATGAAAATAATGCAACAGAAGAGTTGGGTAACAATTAATATTTTTTCATCTTTTTCTTAATTTCAAAACGGGCTGTTAATGCAATTTATGTCTGGAAAGGTGTGATAAATCAAGCTTGCTTCAATTACATTTTAAAACCAATTCATTAATTTCAAACCTACCCATTAATGTTGGAATATACACACACACACACACACACACACACATATACACATATATACACATATACACATATTTACACATATACACATATATATACATTTATGCATATATACCTACACACACACACACACACACACACACACACACACACACATATATATACACACACACACATAAATATATATTGCTGGTATATTATATTTTAAAATTACGGCATTAAAAATTACATATTACTTAATTACAAATTAATGTCACGGTTCGGCAAAGTTCGAGCACGGTTCAGGCAAATTCGGATTGGTCAAAGCTTAGCTCGTGTTTGCACTTGACGTTGCTTATCGAGCAAAGTCAAGTGAGACCTCCACTGACTGAAATAGGCTCCTACCTTCTATTTTTGTTCGAACAGTTTTGGAGCCGAGTGGAGCAGATTGGAGCAGGTTGAAGCAGGGTTGACTAGTAGTTAGCAGATTTAAGCAGGTTGGAGCTCGTAGCAGGTGCAAAATGCTGAAAACGAATAGATCCTAACAGTAGAAATGTGGCAGGGCTTGATGTCTTTGCTGTCTCCAAAAACTTTTTGTCCTTCATGAAAGCTTGTTCATATTTTCCAAGTCAAGGTTGTAATGAAAATGCTGTAAGGCTGGATGCTTATGAGTTTTGACACCCTCCAAAAAACAAAAACAAAAAAAAGAAAAGAAAAAGAAGAAAGCCCGTTGGCAAGGGTGTGCAGTGTGCTGGGGCAATGGGACAAACTAATGTCTGGCATCTTCAAATTCACTGTTGGGGGTTGCCACTCGTTCTTTTTCATGATTCTTAGTTGTAAGTCTTAAATTACTTGCCAATTATACTTCATCTATTCCCATAGGGCCCTTTTTCTTTACCCTGAGGGGGAGCGGTAGTTGAAGTGGTGGTGAAAAGGTGTTAAGCTATTTGTTCTTGACGATTTTGTGTTGCTTTTGATTTTTGATTCAATTGATGCTGTAAATATGTTCCTTTCCCACTAAGCAAAATAGCCTGGAATTGCTCCTTAGCTAGTTGTGTTTGGTTTTATGTCTGTTCTAGCAATGGCAGGGAAAATAAGTAGTTAAAGCTTCTCGAACAACATTGAAATGATTTGATTGCTCGGAATGACTTTTATGCTGAGTAGTTATGTCTCTTTGGTTGGTACTGACTATGTAGTCATGGGTTTTGCAGGTCTATCGAGGTCTGGATGTCGGATCTGCAAAACCTTCCTCAAGTGACAGGAAGGTGCGGTTCATGAGTTTTATTCAAAAGAATTAGTTGTTGGTTGTATTCTTATGCCATCATAATGGTCTTATTTTTCCCGTATTTAACTCTAGATGTATAGCTAAAGGAATCTTGTTTGTTTTTTCTGGTGCTGCATTAATGATTTACGGTATGATCACTACAACAGTAAGAAATAACCCACAGTAACATGATTCTATATCAATGATCTCACTTATTGTTTTGATGGCTAAGAGTGACATTTTTTTCCCCTTCTTCTTCAGGAGGTGCCTCACCACTTGTTAGATATATTACATCCATCTGAAGGTAGCAATGAATCAGTGGGATTTACAATTCATAATTTCTGGGCTTATTTGAGTTTCTGGTGCGTGAAATAAAAGATTAGATAGGTAATATTAAAACATGTAATATATCTAACTTCTTGGTCCACATACAAGAGGAAGGTAGTGTATCACATCAGTTGCATCTACAGATCTTGCTGTTTGATTTCTAACTGAGATCATTTCTAGATCTAGGAGTAGCCAATTTAAGAGTACATGCTCTGTCTACACTGGAAACAGATGAGATGGAGGGAGTTTGAGGCAGTGGTTTTGATTTGAAGTATAATATATGATTATTGTGGTGGCTTTCCTCTGTTTATGTCATTGCACTTTTGCTAAAATACCCTGTACTTCCTGCAATTGCAGATTATTCTGTTGGTCAGTTTTTTGAGGATGCAAGGCAAGCAACAAGAGAAGTTCTTAACAATGGTCATGTGCCAATAGTTACTGGAGGGACTGGCTTGTATTTGCGTTGGTATGTCTCTAAAACCACAAATCATTTTCGGGCATATGAGTTTGATGCGTGGACATCTCCCAGGTCCAAAAACACAAAATGAGTCTTTGTATACTATACTCTAAGAGACCAGAAGCTGTGCTTGCTCTTGCTGTTTACAGAAAGCTTTTAATATCATGCAAACCTGTGATTTCTTGAGAGGTTAGATTTCTTTGCAATGTTGTTTGTATACTTTGAGAGATCTTTCAATGGACACTTGCCAATTCCGTGATTCTGTCGTAGAAATCTACATGAAATTTCAGTGTTGGTGATTCATTTGTAGTTGTAGTACCTTATATCCTGCTTTTTGTTTTTTTTTTTTTTAATATCCTTGATGTGTTCTTATGCTATTTAAGTATTTATTACTCTTGTAATTTCCCATATTGCTAGGTTTATATATGGGAAGCCTGATGTTCCCAAAGCATCTCGTGAAATTACCTCTCACGTGTATGCAGAGCTTGAAAAGTATCAAAAGGAGGGGGATTGGGATGCAGCTGTTCAGATGGTTCTTGAGGCAGGAGACTTGAGGGCCCCCTCTTTCCCTACAAACAATTGGTATCGCCTACGGCGTAGCCTAGAGATCATTAAGGTCTTAAATTCTTCTTTATTGTGATTATGCGTCTATGGCCATTGGATGAAAGAATGTATTTCCTTGCTCCTGTCTTTTCTTTCACCACAATTGCAATCCCGGTGTAGATTCAAATCTTCGTTCACACAGGAATCATTCGCCAACAATAGGTTTCTCATACTTACAAATAGAAAAGTGTGAACAATGTTTCCTGTCATTGGCACAATTGGCTGTAACTTTTTGCTGCCCCCCAGGAATGAAGCCTTTAACTTACATTTCACTCTGCTTGCAGTCAAGCGGCTCGCCTCCATCCACCTTTCAATTACCTTATGATTCTTTCAAAGCACAGTTCGATTCAGATGTGCCAGATAATTCTCAAGACATTGGTGAAATTCAAGAGGGCCGATCAAAAGATTTGGATTACGAGTTCGCTTGTTTTTTCCTTTCCAGCCCTAGACTGGACTTGTATAGATCAATTGATTTGCGGTGTGAAGATATGCTTTCAGGTATGATTTTGGTCGGTTTTCTGGTGTATTTGTTTGTTAGACATACCAATGTCATCAAACTAAGCCAATCTGGACACATACTGCATGTCGAGACTCTTTTATGTGAGTTTGAGTAACATAGATACCTACCCCCTCCTAAAAATTACAATACAAAAAAAAATTCTCCTTGCTGGTAGTCTTGCAAGCTTGAAGTAATCTGATGGGCTAGAACTTGTAAATTAGATTTTGCAGACATGATAGTGGCTATTTGGTTCAGTTGGGAAAGAAATAAAGGAATAAGTCTTCAAGTGTTCTATCAATGAGTGCTCTTCAACAACTAGAGTTTCTTATGTCCTTGTGTTATGTTTCAGATTGTTTCTGTCATGCGTGTTAAAGTGATCTGCTTCCGTCTTTCCTTACTGACACCCTTTATGGGTTGTGCAAGGCCAGTCACTATGTTCGTAACTCATATGCATCATTTTTCTTTGTGACATCTGTTCCAAGAAAAAGAGGAAAAGGCATGTGTGTTTGTTTTGCTTTATGGCCCATCTTTGATCTTTGTTTTGTTTCATTATAAAGTATAAATTTTTTCTCCCCAGCCCCATGTCTTTTGATTGAATTCTGAAAAGAAAATTCCATTTATCCCTCTATGCCCACCTCTCACTCTCTCTCTCTCTCTCTCTCTCTCTCTCTCTCTTTCTCACACACACACACACACACACACACACACACACACACACACACATAACTCACACACACACATTCTCAATGATGTGTTTTGCAATGTGTTAATGTTGCACCTGATTCCAGGTGCTGATGGAATTCTGGCTGAAGCCAAATGGCTTCTGGACATAGGTCTCCTTCCAAATTCAAATTCTGCCACTCGAGCAATTGGTTATAGACAGGTGTGCTTCAGTGATCTCTTTTTCTTGCATATTGTCCTGCATGTATCTGTTCCATTATTTAGATGCATGGCTTTAATACTGTTCATTAAAAGATATTCACATTTCACATAACTTGGTTCATCTTTTTATTCCATAATTTATTGCAAGCTATTTAAACTTGCATTGATACTCAGTGCTCACAATAAGTTGGTATTCTTTAATTATTTCCGTTTGCATCACCTATGTTATTGATTTAAGTTTCCTGTGTCTTTTCTTGCCTCATTTTCAATTGAAACTTCTTGTGTTTACTTTATTAGTATGCAAATTATTAATTTGTCTTAGAGGTTATCCATACAACTGGGATATACACTTGATAAGTTATGTAGTTTTATGATAGTTGCTATACATTAATGCAGGACCTATTCTTAGATTTGGCTTGAAGCTCCTTGATTGCAATTTTCACTCAAGCTTATGGCCTTTTTTTATAATTTTTAAATAATGCATTTATGTCATTAATAAAAATAAAAATCTGTTTGGAGATGGTACTAATTTCATAGTGTATTTAGTCAACTGAAAGAGTTGTATCCTTCGATAAAACTGGTGCGTACAGGCTCACAAAGAGTTCAAGGGAACAGAAAGGATATTGATATGTACTAGAAGGATCAAATTAATGAAGGATATTTTACCTGTTTTCGCCTTTGCACCACGTTTATTTTTTACATTGCGTTATAAAAGAATACGGGACTCGTTCATGTTTCATGTATGATTACTTTAGGGGATGGAATACCTGCTGAAATGCAGAGAGCAAGGAGGTCAGAGTTCCGTGAATGATTACTTTTCCTTTCTGTGGGATTTCCAGAAAGCATCCAGGTTGTTATTATGCTCCTTCAGTATGCATGTATTGGATATAAGCCTAAGGATTGGGGAAGAATTTTGATGTGTGGTTCTCTGCATGAGTGATTGTGGAAGCTTTTGAGTCATTGATATTTTGTAGCTTTACAATTATTCATCATGATTCTTATGAAGAAGGCTGCCAGACTGTGCTGTGAGTTGAAAAAGACAGTTTTGGCTTCTGGTGTTGGTGTTTTTTTTGGGGGGAGGCGGGTACAAATCAAATTGCCTTGCTTAATTGTCCTTTACTTATTTTCCTGCCTGTGGAGTAGTAGGTCCATTATTTATTTATTTATTTATAGTAATATTTACTGTCAAACACATACAAGCTTTTGGTACTTTAGGGCTAAATGTTGCTATATGTGACCCCTTCCATACCCGAATCTATGAAGGCGTCTGTTTTAGCGCTATGGTTTGCAATTACAGGTAACAAGATACTGAGATTGACCTTAAACATTCTGCAAATTAACGGTGGCTTTCCCAGGAATTGATCGCACTATATTCCCCTTATTGCCCACTATGGCTTTCCGTGAAGATTGATCACATTATATTTCCACTATTGCCAACTGTGGCTTTCCCAGGAGATTGATCACACTATATTCCCCCTCTTGCCAGATCTGTTGAAGATGACGTGCATACTTTCAAAATGATGTCCAAGTCTAATTCAGAGTCCAATCCCTGCGTCAATGTTCATTCTTCCAGCTATGACATCTGCAGTTCTTGATGCCCTTAGGAGTCTCATGGTTATCATCAAGTGTGAACTTAATAGAGAAGTTCTTTTTTAACGATTATAGGTTCCACGGTCCCATCAAATTGTGCCTTTCTGCGCAGGACTTGTTAGAATAAAAGAGTGCATGTCAAGATAGTTCTCGGTACTTTAGGTTGCATACTTGCTTATTTTAGAAGTACAACTGATATATCTCTGGATGAACATATGCATTCATCTGTAGCTGTCCAGCATTCTTATTTGTCTTTCGCATGGAGTCTTGCTTTCCAAAATAGCAGATATCTTACAAGAATTTACGGCACTATGACTTTGCTTTCTTTTAGTTGCCAAACGGTCTTCATTTTTTGCTTAGTTTGTCTATCGACGTTTGACCAGCAAATGCACAAAAATGTGTAGGAATTTTGCAAAAAGACAACTGACATGGTTTCGTAATGAGCCTATCTATCATTGGCTTGATGCTTCAAAACCTTTGGTATGTCTTCCATCAATTTTGCATTGTGATTGTATGCCCAGTTGAGTCCATGACTCTGAATTTGATCATGATTCATCCCAAACGGCACGCGCAGGAGAAGGTCGTGGACTTCATATATGATGCATACAATGATGAAAGAGGAACAGTGAATGTGCCAGAATCCCTTAGAATGAAGAAGGATGTGTCGAGCCATCGAGAAGCTGCTGAATTAAAGGCATACAGGACAAAAAATAGGTACTGTGATAACTGAGCTTGAACTGTGATTTTCAACGAATGAGGTTTCTGACTTTTTACTCCCCTGACTTTTTCTGTACTTTTGAGCCTCAAGTTTTTTTTTTTTAAAATTTTTTTTAAAGTACCCTCATCCTGGGATTCGTTAGTACTAGCTACCAAGTTCGATGGGGATTTTTTTGGGACTACCCTCGCTTCAGAAGAGGGAAGGGGGAGACAAACACCATGTTGGTGTAGTGGGGCTACTAAACTGCATCACTTTTAATGTTTTAGTGGAGGAGCACAGACCAGTATAGCGTGGATATGGACCCTGATAATATCCCAAAAAACTTTACCAATTGAGCTACCTAACACCCATGATTGCATCACTTCTATAGTTCTTGCTATTGGTAAATGGATAATTGGCTATAAATTTCATGCTACCTTCACTGTGGGTTATATACTAACGGGTAGTATATGCTTATATGAGAGTGCGAAAAATTCATTTGATTTATTACGGAACTCATTGTAATAAACAGTTAAAAAATTGATGATGAAACTTTTGAGCTCATTAAATTATTTGCATGTGAAGGTATTTTGTTAGTCGTGAAGATTGTGCTGATATTTTGACATGGGTTAAGGCAACACACCACAGAGAAGTTGGCATTTAGGTTCAATATCAAAGCCTGACAAAGGTCAGGTAGGTTCTTGATACTCATCTTGCTTTTTTGCTTCCTGGTTTCTGATTGATCTCCTGTATTAACATTGCATTTTCAACTTTTCAAGCAGTTAGCGACCATACTATTCCAGACGGTGGACTTGGGACAGGTATTGGGGTTTGTTTCTCTACCTCTTACCCCGTTTGAGTAGGAATGATGCAGGCAATTGGACCCTTTTATGTATTCTTGTAGCTGGTTGAAAAATTGTTCATATCATTGATAAAATGTAATCATATCATTTTCTTTTGGAGCTATCGGCTTGGAAAGGATAACAAATTGCGGACAGCATAGGTTGTCTGAAGAGTAGCAAAACATCATACCATGTATGATTATGATCAGAAGACGCAATTGATGTTGTAGCAATTGGTGTCCGCAGTGAGCTGGCCGGATTTGGACCTGTTTTACTTATGAGTACATTATGTGAAATTCGAACCAATACACGTCTTTGAAGCTATTGGTGCTGTACTACAAAGTCATGTCACTAATCCATGGATGATAAGTTGTGTCCTTAGGAGCACATCGCTTGATATTTGGGGGGAGGGGGGGATTAGATTGGTATTGGACGTATCCTTGATTTGATAACCCCTGCTACGAAGGCCATTTCGAAATGATCTATTGAAGTTTACTCAGATTATTAAGAGGAATGTTTACGGGTGATCGTGTACAGTGTTCACGTATGTATGTGTGTATGGCTCAGTGGAGTTTGCCAAGATTACTTTGTACACGTAGCATTAGTATTGATGTTATATCACCGGGTTTTTGTATCGATAGGGTACTCATTCAAAGTTTATGGTTAATCAGCTTTGTCATTCAAACTATACCTTGCGAAACTAATGTTTGTGGATTGCAGTTATGAGAAATCCTATCTTCTTGTTCTTATGAAAACGGGATCTTAGCTCTTAGGACACTCTTGAGTGTCTCAAAATAGAAGGATTCATTTATCTAAAATGACTTTTAAACAGTGTATTCTCTTTAATTTTTGAACTCCAACAAATTTTCCTGGATTTGTAATCTGTTTTCTTCTTTAATTCTTCTGTAAGAAAACTTACGCTAGTGTTGCAATTTGGCATTCTTAAATGATACTTACCTCGCGGCGCCCACGAGATTTTCTTGTAAGTCAACGAATTTCTTTGAAGAAGAGATGAGAATAAATTAAAGGAGGGCCGAATCATGGACAGTAAGGGCATCCCCAGCCCTTTACTCGCGTGCCTGGGTTTGGGTCGCGTACGGCACGCGTTAATTGCAGCCTATGCCACGCGTGTAGAGGCACGGGGATGGAACTAGGAGCAGTTCTATCCCGCGAGCCTTTTTTTTTGTCGCCTAGTGGAGTCGAGACGCATCGTTTGAAGCACTAGCAGAAAAGGGAGTGCTGTGTTTGGGGAGTCCCAGGAGACAAAAAAGTAAAGGCTGAAAAGCCTTGGAACTTGTGCTACTTTTTTGCTCTTGAATTGTGCCGTTGCTTCTACACCTATTTTCAATTGTTCTTTTTTTTTTAATGTGAAGTTATGTTTATTGTTTTAATTATTATTTTTGAACTCATTCCACGGTAAGTAATTATTATTTAATTATATTTTTTTTATTAAATTAATTGTGTCAGGTTATATTTTTTGAACTAAAAAATTTTGTTTTTTGTGTTGTGGTTAGATATTTTTGAACTAATAGTTATCTCTTAATTTTAAAGATAAAAAATATTCACACAAATTACAAAAGTTAAAATAGAAGTAAAAAATTTTATGTCAACAAAATAAATATTCATAACTCTTAAAAAAAAAATAAAATTGACACATGTAACAAAAGTTAAAACCCAAACACAACATAAAAAATAAAAAGTAATAAATTAAGTTCAAATTGTGGGCTCCATGTAATTAACTGTCCTGAAATGAGTTCCATTGGTTGGAAATTTGAATGGAATGCAAGTGGAACTCATGCTGACGTGGCAAGTTTGAGTTCCAAAAAATGGAACTTGGATTGGGGATGCCCTAAGGGACCATAAAAAGAGTTCCATGATAGAAGAGAAGACGGGCAAATGGAAAAGACCAAGATTTGGGTCTAGAGGTGGGAAAGTCTGACCCGACACGATAACACGATACGAATCCGACCTGAAGTTACTGAGAGAAACACGAATCCGACTTAAACCGAACCAATTTCGACCAGAAGTCGACACGATTTGACCATTTAGTGTGAAAACTTGTTATTTTTCCGTTTTGAGCAAATCTAAGTTATTTTCAAGGCTGACACGAAATTGGCCCGTTTATTAAATGGGTCGACCCGACCTGACCCGTTTTCCAGCTCTATTTGGGTCAGTCTTTCTATAGTTATGTTTGGATCTATTCTTCATGCGGGATTACATTATTGAAACATTTTACTAATGCTTCAGATGTAGATGTGACCCTTTTTTTCCTTTTTATGTTGGAATTTGATTATTTAAATACACTTTTTTTCTTCTCTACGAAGCCACATGTATTAGTATCCTCTACTATTAACTCTTCTCATCATGAGGTAAAACCTATATAAAATTTGAATAAGATATCATCCCATACCTTTTTATTTAACCTATTTGTGCTTCATTTTTTGAACAAAGTAATATTTAATTGGCACTTTTATCGTAATATTATGATTTTAACAAAGAGGCTGTTTGTAATCCAAGAATAATAATTTTTACTTTCTATAAATTAAAGAATAATTTCATATTTTTCAAAAAAAAAGTTACTTTTAAGTTCTGACAAACAGAAAAGAAAAGGCTAATTTTTGGATGCATGGCATGATCCAATCGGCTGCTCACAAGAAGAATGGCTTTGCATAGCACAAACCTGAAGACATATTCCAACCCCACGGCTCTTAAAAAAAAGCGTAAAAGAGATGAAAGCACCCATGTCCATGGCTCGAGCCCCCCTATCTTCAGTCACTGCATTTTCCAGTCTCTTAGCCCAATCCAACACATCAGCCACGCGTCGTCTCACCTTCATCCCTGGCTCCCCATTTATAATTCTCACCTCAAACGCTACTCTGAGAGTGAATTTGTTCTCTGGATTTTGTGTGTGTTCCAGAAAGCTCTTCAGCATCTCTGCTTCGGCCTCAACCATGGGTTCCCATGCTAAGAAGGTGAAATCCCTTGTGCCCCGTAAAATTTTCTGTGATTTTGTCTTTGTTTCTTGGATTAGCATGTTTCATTTCATCTTTTGCCATCTGGGTCATGTCGTTTTGTTTCATCAATGGCCATTTTCTCAAGTTATCCGTCTTTTTACTTCTGTATATTTGTGGGTTTTTCTTCTGATTGAGGAATTCTGTGCGATCAATTCTAATTTGTTGGCTTTTGGTTCTGATTGGGCTTTTTTCCGTGAGGATTTGGGCGCTTCAAAGTCCTCTTTTCTCTTAAATTTGTGATTTTTTTTTTTTTTCTGTCACAATACTCTCTCCCATGGAAATTCGTATAATTTAGCTGCTGTTCTCTTAATTTCTTTTGATGGGTTTTTGTATTTTGATATGTTGATTCTGAACAAAATGAGTTCCTTTTTAATATTGCGATCAATTTGTTTGGTTATGGGTTCACTTGTGGAAAACTTGGTCATCATCTCTTTCACGGAACTTTGTTAAACTAACTGCTGATATTTTGATTTTGCTTGATGAGTTTTTGTGAGTTTAGGCATTTATTGCAAAAGTCACGAGTACCTCTTTGAATATCGCGATCAATTGTGTGGCTATCTATGTTTTTGTGAGAATGTATTGATCATAATTCCATCCCTGACATAAGCTTGGTTAATCTGCCTACTTCTACATTGACTTCTGCTCAGTGGGAATTTTGTGGGTATAGGCTTTGGTTCCAGTTGCAGATGGGACAGAGCCGATGGAGGCTGTGATTACCATTGATGTATTGAGGAGAGCTGGAACTGATGTGACTGTGGCTTCAGTTGAAAAGGAGCTTAAAGTTGATGCTTGCCATGGTGTCAAAATTGTTGCAGACTCGCTGATAAATGACTGCACACAGACTGTTTTTGATCTTATTTCTCTTCCTGTAATCTCCATTTCCTGCTCTTTTAATCTATTGCTATAAAATTCTGCATTGTTTGGTCTGTGGAACCTTGTATTTCTTTTCTTGTATGTGCGTTGCGAGTACTGAGCACTGATGTGCATGTGCTTACGTGCTTAGCCTGAAAACGTGACTGCTATAAGTTGTTCCCATGCTTCATCTTGTGGGGAGTGAGTATTTTTCTGGTCTGCAGTTGCCTTAAATTGGAAATGGTTTCTGCCTTCTTTTGTTATAGAAGTCGCATGTCTGTGCGTAATTGACTTCTTTTCCCCCCCTGACGCATTAGAAATATGTGTCCAAGCCCCTCTCTATACCCATCTTTCTGATACGGTATCAAGTGAGGACTATACTAAAAATGAACCATGAAGATCTCCTTTCGTTTAGCCATTTGATTCTCCTTTTCAGGCATGATGGACCTTTTTTCAAAGAATGCAAATGATTTTTTTTTTTGGGCGGGGGGGGGGGGGGGGGGAAACGGGATCCCATGCTTTGCAATCCTTACATTACATGTCCTGAAGGATTTCTGTTAATCTGGTCTCTATGATGACTGATTAAACAGTTGACTCTTTCTTCACGGTGCAGGGTGGGATGCCTGGTGCTGCTACTTTAAGAGACTGTAAAGAACTAAAAGACATGGTGGAGAAGCAGGCTGCAGATGGCCGTTTCTATGCTGCAATTTGTGCAGCACCTGCAGTTGCACTGGGTTCTTGGGGTTTGCTTAAAGGGCTACAGGTAAGATCTGCAGCTGCATTGTTTTTGATCTGCCAAACTGCTAGTAAGTAATTTATTTTGCCTATTGAATCATTATCTTTGTGCTCCTAGTTATTGTCCTCTTTCTGTGGTGCTAGAAGACTACTGCAAAATGTTTCGTTGAATGTTTTATGCCTTCTTTTGTTCATAGTGATAGCCTCTCACTGTTTTAAAAATTTAGAGTCTGCAAGGGGACATCGTCTCTTGCTTAGATTTCCCCCCTCCAAAAAAAAAGAACGACAAAAACCCACCCTTTTGTAGAACTCCTGTGTAATAATCTGTTTATGAGTTGATTCGGTCTGCTAAAATTGTATCATTATTATGAATCAATGTGCTGATCATTCGGATTATAGAACTCTTATGCATAACTTGGTGGGTTTTACAGGCAACTTGCTACCCCTCCTTTATGGAGCAGTTGCCTTCTTCAGCGTCTGCTGTTGAATCCAGGGTCCAGCAAGATGGGAAAGTTGTAACAAGCCGTGGCCCAGGTACGGCTATGGAATACTCTGTGGCACTAGTGGAACAATTGTATGGGAAGCAAAAGGCTGATGAAGTTGCTGGACCACTGGTATGCTCTTTTTTTCTGAGCATGATTCGTTCACTCAAGTTACTCAACATACATATTAATTTGGAAGAGGAAACATGATTGTTTCTATTTCTCGAGCAGTACTAAAGTTAACCTTCTTAAGAGTTAAGACAGTTGTACTGTGTCATTAAATGGTGGTAGAAGTTATGCTTGAAAGAGTTTAACTTGAAGACTAATGTGGTGATGCTCATTAGTCCCCATTTTGTTGACTTTTAGAACACTGGAGGAAGGCATACCCTGTTCCACCCTCTATTGAATTGACTGAAACCATGAGAGTGTCAAGTATCTAATGGAATAATATATAGTAATGGAGCACTCGTACTGTTTTTGATATGGGATGATTTCACCGTCTAGACCATGGATTTAATAGACGGGATAGATTCTAAGAGATCTGCATTCTTGGTGCGGTCGCTGGTGATTCCTTAAAGCGCATGTTACTGTGACTTGTGTAAGTGTCCTATAGAATACTCATTGAAGTGCTAGATTTAGTTGTTTCCAAGGAAATCAATAGTTTCTTGCTTAACTTGAAATTTCCGGCATCATATATTTGTCTAACTTGGATGCTTTGGAACAAGTAAAGAGTCTAGATAACATGGCATACGACTACCCTTAAAGGTCTAAGGATGTCAATGTATGAAACATATGCCTTGTAATGATAGCCGTATCCGATGTAGTTTTCACATATTATATGCTGGCGAGGAGTTTCTAATTTTGTGGGTGGATGAGACATATCGTCTGTTTCCTTGCCTCATCTATGGAGTATGTACTGAGAGCAACTCTTATGTCACGAGACATGAGTTTACTTGTCTATTCCCGATTGTGCTCTTTAGGTCCTCCTTGTCAACTAATAGTACATTGTGAATCTGAGACCAAAGTATTGTTGACCTTATTGAATAAATCCTCTTAAAAGTTTGGGACTTGTGACACTTGTGTGGCATTCTATAAAGTGGTTCAATTTCGAGAGAGCCACGTTCAGGGCGGCTAATTCATATGGTTGTTAATAACTGGCTCATGTGATTGTTTTCCTGTAAGATCTTGAGCACAAATTCTGTGTTGTGTTTGGCAGGGCAGTCAGTATGTTTTTTCTTTTGCATGTGGATATCAGTGTTTCTTCATTTTCCTTGGAAGTAATTGAAAGGGTTGCGATATTAATTTGATGGATTTCAGCATCAATTCAATGTCTCCTTCTTAACCAAAAATAGAGATGCCAGATGTTAGACAATATGTATGCAATTCATGTGTCTTGCATGCATAAGCTGTTTTGGGTATGCAAATTTTATTTTCTTGTAAGTGGAATTTTATGTTCTCTCTTGTTGGCTAAGGCAATGGCAGTGGTACATTGGTATCTGCATATGCGATCACCCTAGTCGTGGTGTGAATGTGCGATGGACCTATATGTCATTTGTTGGTCCGTAATCGTAAGTTCTTAGCACATGTGCTTCTTAAAACTTAAAAGAAGGTATTGGCCGGAGAAGATTGAAGCATACTATTTCCTGGTTTGTCTGAGTTCACCTACACATTTCTGAGTTTAATTCTGTATCCTTTTTTTTTTGGCATCATTTGTTGGTGTAGATATATACTATGTATTCTCTTGTTGATTTGTTTCATGTAACTATTCATTCAGCTCATGCGGCCCAATCATGGGGATGAATATGTGATAAGGGAGCTGAATCCAATGCCATGGACATTTACTGATAGCCCACAGGTAAGAGTTGGCCTTATGCTTTAACTCTTTTAAGTTTCAACATGTACCTTAGGACCCCAGCAGGTAAGTTCTTTTTTCCTTTTTTGAAAACCCCAAAATAAAGTCCTTTTTAACTGATATTAGTATTAAAAGTCATCTCTATCTTCTCAAATACTTTATTAAAAATAGCGCCTTAAGTGATATTCATTTATCTTCTCAAGTTAATGAAAACAATGCAATAAATGATGTTCCTTAGTGAAAATGTTGATGTACAGACATACAGTGTTAGTACTACTACTCGAGGGACCAAGAAAAAAAGGATTCAGTTCCCTTTATGATATGGTGGAACCGAGCGAAGTTCGTCACTTTATCCACTTATCCATTACGCCTTAGTCAAAACAACAATTCATTTTGAGCAAACCACCTGACCGAGTTTAATTTCATTTATTTGCACGACGTGTCTCTTTTTACATACCTAGACAAGATTATTTTTTTTTTAAAGAAGGTGTAGTAAGTTGGTCCCTATACTTCCATCATCATCCTCTACTTTCTTAATGGAGTTGCTTCTCTGTTTGTCAAAGGCTAGCCCTTTCACCTTCCCCTTCCTCAATTTTTGACCACTAATGATGCTTTGTCTGGTTAATCTGCATGTAAAAGCTTGTTTTTAAATGCCACTAATAGTTTAGGATCCTTAAGTGTCTTTTTAAAATAAATCGATTTAGGCCACTAATAACTGATTAGGGTTGTGTTGACTTTAGCAAGGGGAAAATAATGAAGGGCATGATCTTCAGGAACTGTACCAAGGGCGAAGACAGGATTTAAAGGAAGGTGGGTGAGATTAATAATATACATAACATAAACTTTAATAGTTCTAAAAATGAATGCGTAGCTAGTAAATTCAAGAAAGTTGTCTTCGACGAGATCTCATGTTTTGAAAGTAAAGCACGATATCGTCGTTTGACAAACTTTTAAAAAGATTCAAAAAAAATTACACATAAGGCAACACAAAGAGTCGAACCCACAATCTCCCACATGGAGCAACAGGCGGCCAACCAGTCTGCGATGCACTCCTTTTTGAAGTATCTAAGAACTAATTAATATATATCTATTTTTGTCCCACCAGAATATCCCACATTCATTTTTTTCCCCCAAAAAGCTGGGGGGTCAATTGACCCCCCTTGCCCCTTAGTGGTTCAGAAACTGCACTGTACATTGTGTGTAGCGAATGATGCTTGAACAAAATGATGAGAGGGTGTTATGCTGCTACTGATGTAAATTTTAGAAGAGAAGGCTAAGAACACAATCCCATGAGATCACACAAATATTACAGCTCGCAGGCCTTTTTCAAGCCCACTGGCTAGATGTTCCTTAGGGATTATGTGAGTCTGCTTGTAGAGCCCAATGAGTGACAGAATTTGCTTCAACTTCAGAATCTGCTACTTTGCAGTTTTAGATAAGAAACTAACCATCAAGGATGGCTGATCTGGTGACATAATTTTTTGTCCTTTAATCTGCTTAAATTCCAGCAGGTTATTGTATGAGTTGTTTCCTTGGTGGTTTGTTGCCACAATGACCCATTCATGATTTTTGTGACTTAGCAAATCATTATTCCTTTCCCTTGAATATTACCCTGCCTGATTTTCTGTTTTCCTCCTGGAGAGTCAAATCTGGTGAGTATCAATAAAATTTACTGTGGAAAGGGAAAACAAAAGGAGTTGTCTGGTGGGTTTCATTTAGGGAAAGAGCCTCTTCTTTTTGACAAGTAATAAATAGGATTTGTAAAATACGTAATGCTCTGGCGTTAATGGAGCATGCAGGATCTTAAGCAGTTTAGTTATTTCGAAATCATTTTTAAACCTCTGTCTCCTTACTCTTTCCCTTCGTTGTATTGATCATTTTTCTAGTATGTCACTAATGAATCCAAATGAGGTTACAAAAAGGTATTGATTTGTCCCTTTGTGGTATATATACATACTATGGGAAACAAAGAAGACGAGGTTGCACTGAGGTATAAGTGTGTTGTGCGTTGTTGAATATCAAAACATCCCAGACAGACTTTTGTTGAATTACCCTGTCTATTGCTGAGGAAGTAGTTTGTCATCCACTGTGTTCACATTCACTGTTTCATAGTTTGCATGTTGGGAATTAGGATCAGTTTTTCCTTTTCTGGTGCCATTTTTCCAAATGACTTGGGTCTGCTGCCCCACAGATTCTCGTACCTATAGCTGATGGCTCAGAAGAGATGGAGGCCGTAATTACAATTGATGTCCTACGCCGAGCTAAAGCTAAAGTCGTGGTAGCCTCTGTTGGAGACAAGCTTGAAATAGTGGCTTCTCGAAAAGTGAAACTTGTGGCAGATACACTTCTTGATGAGGCTGCAAAAAGCTCATATGACCTTATTGTCTTACCTGTAAGCTGCCTCTTTTTCCTTTCCGTTTATCCTTTCTTTACTTTTCACCCCTGGGACTTAAGGGTAAGGTCCTATGATTGCCAGGGTGGACTTGGTGGGGCCCAGGCATTTGCTGCCTCTGAGAAGTTGGTTGAGCTGCTTAAGAAGCAGAGGGAATCAAACAAACCCTATGGAGCTATATGTGCATCCCCAGCTCTAGTCCTTGAACCCCATGGCTTGCTTAAGGTGAAGTCTCAGCCATTTGTATATTTCAAGCTGGCTTGTTAACCTGAAGCTACCTATTGCGTTCATTTTGTTGATAATGGTAATATTTTCCGGGTTTTCAGGGTAAGAAGGCAACAGCTTTCCCACCAATGTGCAACAAATTGTCGGACCCCAGTGAAATCGAGAATAGGGTTGTGATCGATGGGAACCTTATTACCAGTAGAGGGCCCGGCACTAGCGTGGAGTTTGCACTCGCTATTGTGGAGAAATTCTTCGGCCATGAGAAAGCAATTGAGGTTGCTAAGACAATGTTGTTTGTGCATCCATGAAGACTCCAATCTTACCAGTACTATCAGAATTAGGGGAGAGGAGCTCTCTATCTTCATGAGTTGAGTTTGCACTGTTGCCCAATGTTTATAAATAAGCTGGTCAGGATTATGATCAGTGGAATGGTCTTCGGCTGTCGTGTTGGTGAGCCTCCTGAGTTTACGAGTACTACGATTTTGTGCTAAATGGAATGTAATCAGATCGGATCTGTTATGAACTGTGTAAAAGAGTTTCAGTGTTCAGACCAGAAGAAATGGGTGTTTAGATACAGGAATGATGGTTGGTTAGGTTAAATGTTGCACACTAGTTCGAGCAGGCATGCAGGGTCTTCTATGTGAGCAATTAAGCACGGAAGTACTTGATAAAGCATGATAAAATATAAAATGTGATTATTTAATTAGAATTTTTGATGTTTCAAATCAATTATTCTCACAATTTCGGACGGATGTTAATTGTGGAAGTTTAGATCCTTAAAACCCACGTCAAATTAGATTCAAGTGACCTGTTTACCATCCCAAAACAGAGATTCTTTTTAGATGTAAAGCCTTGAGGTGAAATGCTAAGGGTTTGGGTTTTTTGTAGGTAAATCATAATTTACCAACTTTAATTAAATTCAATTTACTCTAATAAAAATATATCAACTTCAACAAAAAAAATACTAACTTCAACCTATTATAATGAAAAAAAAAAAATATACTTCTTCCCATTTCAATTCACTTAAACCTACTTTAACAAAAAAAAAAAATACCAACTTTAACTCACTTTAATTAATTTAAACTAACTTGATCCATTTTATTACTCATATTTTCAAACGAAAAGAAGAAGCCCTAAGAATGGAAGATTTGTTACCTCCAAGGAGAATTGCCAAGTTTTTGAGTATGGTACAAATTTCGTCAACCAGCTTGATTCAGTGCCTTTCCGGGGGCTCCCATAAAGCACAGCAAAGCAACATCACACCCCAAAGCACAACCAATCCAAATCACCAACTCACCCCAAGTCATTTTCAACAACTGAATGTCCTTAGGTATAATCATCACCCTCTCAAATACAAATTCATAGTAAGGGCCTGTTTGTTTTTATTGGATAAATTAGGATACGTAAAAAAGTAAAGTAAATTAAAATAAGTTGATATAAATAAAATAGATTGAATACATTTTTTTATGTAATAAATTTAACTTAGTTAAAATACTGATAGTAGATTGAAGTAAATTAAAATAAGTTAAAATGAATTAAAATTGATATTTTAAAATTAACCCACAAAAAGATTAATCAATATCAATGCAAGATTTAAGCTTATTATTCTTCCCATTGGTTGAAAAAAGTGGAGTAATTGCTTTTTTCTTTTTAACTAAACTTAGCACAATGCATCTCTATCAACTATCAACCATTTCAAATAAATGTCAAATTGAGTCCAAATTCCTTTAGTTAAGACAAGTCATTCTCGCATCATTTCAGTAGTTGCAATTTTGCACAAATCACACTGAACCCATGTCCAAAAATTGATCAAATGAAATAAATAGGCTTTGAAAAATAGGAAGAAAGAAGTTTCCCCCCCCCCCCCCAATTAACCAACAACATAAGTACCTTGCTAACTACTGACAAACATTGACGACTTGAAATTTCTAACCCAGATTTGATAAGCTGATATACAACACATCAAACCCCAAAACACAACACCATCTAATGAACACCAAATCATCAAACCCTAACCCTAACCCTAAGCCCTCTCACCTCGAATCCTCCTGGCCAACTGAATATCCTTAGGCATAATCGTAACCCTCTTAGCATGAATCGCACACAGATTCGTATCCTCAAACAACCCAACCAAGTAAGCCTCGGCGGCCTCCTGAAGCGCAGCAACGGCAGAACTTTGGAATCGAAGATCAGTCTTGAAATCTTGAGCAATTTCTCTGACTAACCTCTGAAATGGGAGTTTCCGAATGAGAAGCTCAGTGCTCTTCTGGTACTTCCTGATCTCCCTCAGCGCCACCGTCCCTGGCCGGAAGCGGTGGGGCTTCTTCACTCCGCCGGTGGCCGGGGCCGATTTCCGGGCGGCCTTGGTGGCGAGCTGCTTCCGTGGGGCCTTGCCACCGGTGGATTTACGGGCGGTTTGCTTAGTTCGCGCCATTGATGGGAGCAAATTAAGAGAGAAGGTGGGAATTTAGGGTTTTGAATTGGGAATTTGGGTTGGATTCGATTGAATTGTTCGATGGTGGTGTTTGGGGGGGGGGGACAGGAGGTTTTATAGAGAGAGGTTTGAAATTTTGGGCGGAGGGAATGAAGGAATCTGGGTTGTTGGGTTTCGGTGTGAATGGACGGTGAAGATTGATTTTCATGGTTGGCACACGGATCGGGAGAGGGTTTTGTGGCGCTCTGGGAAATGAAGGGCGGGGAGTGACAATTTGAAATTTTCGTTTTTGAAAGTTGAAATTGAAGATTTCATGGCTTTGTGACAACTGACAATCGAGAGAATGCCGCCAATTTTTTTAGGATTAGCCAAACCAATAAGAAATGTGCGTTTACTTGGCTTAAAAAAAAAAAAGAGAGAGAAAGTGTATGAATGCATGCAGTTAAAAATATGATTAACCGGTTAAACTCAAATATAACCAGGTTGGATGATATTACTCATTGGATCATTCTATTGAATTTGTATTAGGATATTCGAGTCGAGAGGAGTCGAAAGAGCGGGTGTTAGGGTGTGTCATATGGCAAGTCGGCAACCCCATCTCGAGTTCTTGACCTAGTGAATGCATAAGAATTATACCCTAGTTTTTATGATGACTTTTAATTTTCTTTAATCCTTGTATCTTGACATAATCAAATTGAGGGTCGAGTCAGGTTGAGGGTCGGGTCATGAGGGGAATACATGATTTTCTCGACCCCGACCCTCATGTAGGTCACGATATCCTTGACCCTGACCCCGCGGGTACCCTGGGTCATCGAGTTGGACCCAAGTCTCAAAAATTCTCGATACAGAAGATGAGATTTTTCACTATATTTTCTTTTTATTATAAAGTTATACATTAAATATCCTACAAAATAACATGTCAAATGATAATACAATATTCCAATGAAATGTATCGCAATTACAAATATTCGAATGTGTAATTTAGTGAATAAAACGATTAGATCATTAAAACAACTACTCCAAATAACAGAGAGAGCGCGTCAGAAGGTCACAAGCCAATGAGATTTAACAGAAAGATGTTAAGAGGAGATAAGAAAGTAGAAAGCAAAAAAGGTTTTGAACAAATAAAATCCAAAGTGTCTTTGCTTTGATTATAAATTTTGATCTTAAATTTTAAATTTTTTTAAAAAGTGAGGGTCAACGGTTCGGTTCAGAGGGTCAAAACCTCTACCCAAGCTCGGCCCTTATCGTAGTCGGGTACCCTCAATTTGAGAGCGGGGGCACGGCGGGTTTGGTGGGGCCCCGACCCGTTGATTAGGTTTACTTGTATCAGATTATGTGTTTAAAATTACCCACTAAGCACCACGGTAGATCAATGACTCTATTCGTTTGAATGATGATCCCAGAAGTAATCTTTGTCTCTATTATGAGCTGGGTCATACACCCCAAAAGTTAAGAAATTCTTTTTTAATATTCGGATCATCTACAAGCATATGGAGAGCATGAGTTTTTATCACCCAGTGAAGCATGGATGTTGTTATTATTCCAAAGTACGCATATTCCATCAGAATGATCAACTGGTAAGACAGAATCAAAATTATCACAGCCCCATTTTTTGAATAATTTGACGGGTGTTATCTTCATTTGTCATTATTTCCAGAAGAAACAAAATATTTGGTTGAAATTTTCATTTGAGTAATTTAACTTCCTATAACACTTTAAGTTTCTTGGGCTTTTGAACATTCCAACTAATAATTTTGTTTACGCTCAATTCGATATGTTAATTCATTCATATCTAAAACAGTCAAGCACTTCAAAAAAACCTTTCGGAAAACGAAACATGCCCCAAATGAATTTAACGGTCTCACAAGCTGGACATTTGAAAAAATCAATGTTCAACACAGCACCGACGACAATGTATGGCAAAGCTCTTACCTCCCTTACTAAACTTTCCTTAAAAAGAGTCAGGCGGAGAGTGATGATTTGGCTGAGTACATACTGTTGTGGCGAACTCGTGCTGGCTATGAGCCAGAAATTAAGAAGGAGCTTGAAGAATAATCATCAACCTAGCTTAGTAGAGTAATATGCCACCCAAACATGCCAGCAGTGCCTGTAGCACCGTAACTCATATTGCCATCAGGCCTCTTCGAGAAATGCTAAAGAAATCACACGAGAACAATAGACAAGCCACCAAGTGCCAGTCAATGGAACAACCTTCACGAATATTAGACGATCTTACCAAAAGAAGATAGACAAGCTAAGCCACCCAGTGGCAATCAATGGAATGGTCTTGGGGAAGACATCAAAACATATCCTCCCGCTCAGCGCCTTTTGTGTTTTTGCCAGCATAAACGAACCCATAAACACACGATAAATCCCACACCATAACCTATTTGACAAAAGATTGAAACCATTAAACTCATATTCAGTCATAGGTGGAAAAAAAAGTAGTAGTTTTCAAGCGTAGTTCAATGGCGGTCTAGCTTAGTCGGCACTTGGGGTACAAAGTTTACCCTACCATCATCGACCACTGGAAAAATCAAATTGGGGCTTACCTTTGATTTCTACACAACGATAGGCAAAAACTAAATTTTCCGATTATCAATTACAGGGAGCCTCCCTATCTCATATGGTGCAGGTATCAAATTAACCAAACCCCGTGATGTCAGTAAGGGTATCATAATTGCAGAATTCTCAAGGCCCCGTTTGGATCCTCATCCACTAATCAATTTTATCAACGCACGTAGAAACCGGATCAAAGAAAGGTACCCCACCTAGACATGACAAAGTTTAAACTACTCACATATCAAGGTACGACTCTCGAGACCATCTCCTTATCCTCAACATTAGCAAATCTAAGAGATATAACAGCATCATAAAGAGACGCACCTTAGTTTGTGTGGTCACGATCACTATATTCACAATGGATGGGACATTGCAAGGAGAAGTAGGAGAACAACTAAATATCATAGCATAAATATATCCCATTTTATTTTTTAAATAATTATATTACTTGCTTAATTTCTTTATTTTGGATGCAATGATTATTTTTTTAATTATAACTGCATTATATTCAACTAAATATACACCAGGTTAAGAGTACAAATAATTAATTTAACCTAGAAGTAGGATGTAGATTATCTCTGTTTAATTAGTGTTGCTGGGCGAGCGATAATGCGAAAGGTTGCAACATGCTATGATGGAATACACATGCATAGCATTAAATTTTCTTACACTAGCAAAGTTTTGAAGGTATTATTAAATAATTTATTACGCAGCAGCATAGAGCTAGCAATATACGGATGTCAGGTGATAATGATCGTATTGACCCCCCCATAACATCGTGCCACTGTTGCGCACATATGGACACAATCTGACAATCATATTCGTCTTTAATTAAAAAAATTCCATTTTTTTAATCTTTATTCGAATTAAATCAATCTATTGATTGCTCCAACATTGGCAAGCTTTTTTTATAGTATTTACTTATAATTGATTATCAATTATGAGATTGAGAAATCAATACGTTATGCTGGTTAATATAATTAGACTGTATATTAGTGTATATGTATAAAAGAACGTTGAAAAGCGGGATTCACATTGTGAGTTGCAGTTGTTATTGTAAGACAATGTTGAACAATTGCAAAAATTAGGATTAAATCAATCTATTGATTGGTCCAAAATTGGCAAGTTTTTTTTATAGTATTTACTTATAATTGATTATCAATTATGAGATTGAAAAATCAATACGTTATGCTGGTTAATATAATTAGACTGTGTATTAGTATATATGTATAAAAGAACGTTGAAAAGCGAGATTCACATTGTGAGTTGTAGTTGTTATTGTAAGACAAGGTTGAACAATTGCAAAAATTAGGTGCAACTGTATAATCAATAAGTAGTATGCTACTACAAACATAGGTTAGTTCAAGTAGTGTGACACTTGTTCTCCTTGAGCAATGTCTTATGCTAGAGTCCTATGAATGGAGAAAATTTGTGATGGAAAAGCTCTATTTTTATTGCGCGACAGTAATTTGACTTCAGTGAAATAGAAGATTCAAGACCAAAAAAAACTTAAGATAAATTTTTTCAATAACATGTGTTAGAAATATCGTCCTTGAATGTCTCCAAGCCCATACACTCTTGGGACCGAGCATTACAACTGTAATTTGTACTTGAAGAAACCTAGTTTGTACCCGTGCTTTTACACGGGCTATTTAAAATTTAAAATATAACTTAGGTATAATTAGTTCTAAAATGGAAAAGAAATAATTTAATAGTCTAAATAATTAATTTTAGTTCACAATGTAAATAGTAAAAATTGCTCCTATCATAATCTTCTATTTCAATTAAAAAAAATTAATATATTCAATCCCTCAAAAGCACATCAAGAAGATGTTAGGTATGAATTCGGATAGAGATGTTGCAAATTTTGAAAAACACATAATGTATAGTAATGATAACATGATAAAATTATACAATAAAAAATACGATATAGATAATTAAATATATACATAGAGCAAAATATTAAGGAGTAGAATTAAAACGAAACAATGCACAATAACTAATACCAAAAAGAGTAAAACATTAAAGATTTTATTATAAGTTTAACTTTTATCTTCTCAAAATTTGAAATATTTTTTTCCTTATATCTTATTTTTAAACTCGGAAAAGTCAAAAAGAATATCATCAATATAATCCTATTATTTTTTTTTTAAAAAAATGTAATCCTATGCAAAACTATGTTAGGGTGTGGGCCTCAAGGGATTTAAGATTTACGGTTAGTTTGAAGATTTATAACTTGTGAGGTTAAGACTATTGTTTTGGGTTTAAGGTTTAATGTGCTCTTTGATTTAATATTCATATATTTATCGAGATTTTAAACTGCTTCTACTGACATATAGTTTAATACTTACACGGGTTAAAATATAAGATAAATGCTTAAACTATTGGTCTTCCGCAACACTAGGGACCAAATTTATGCATTGGAATTTCTGAAATCCTAATGTTAGAAATTTCAAGAGTCTTTCCTCTCTGTGCAATGTAACTCTATTGATCAATAAGGTAATTGTATATATTATTATGTAATCTTCATGTAATATGTTTTAGTTATTTTTATTATAAAAATTCACAGAATAAGTACTATAGACAGCTCTTATTTTCCCTTATCTAGAAATAAAATGATTAAAATCAATTATCTCCTTTTCTTCTTTTTTTTTAATTAATAGGAAAACAATCCTATGTTATTGTTAAAAAAAAAAGGAATTATGAGTTGAATAATTAAAGTAAGTCATATTTTGTATTACAAATAATTAAACTTAATATTTAAATATTAAAACTAATTAAAATCATCATTTAGAATATAGCAGTGAACTCCAAACAAATAAAACATATCTTCTAATTTTTATGCATATATTAGAAATTTAATAATGAAGTTCATTCCTACAAAAAATAAGTACCTACATTTAAATTATTTGTTGGAGGATAGAAAATTTTAGCTACATTTATAAGCTATAAATGTAGCTAAAGTTTTCTATCCTCCAACAAATAATTTAGGCATAGTTACTTATTCTTTTTAGGAATGAACTTCATTATTAAATTTCTAGTATATGCATAAAAATTGATGTTGATGTTTTCAATGTTGAATATGGTTTGTTTTTATAATTTTGTATGCAAATAATATTTATTTCTAAAAATGTTAACATTTTCAACTTTGTATATAATTTATTGGGTGCTCTTTTTTAAAAAAAAATTAACTATATGACCTATTGGCATATAGAAATTGATGAGATAAAAAATAGTTATGCGTGATGCAACAACGGTTAAACTGAAGAAAATGGTTTATGGGAGTTGTGATGTTGAGGCAAGTATGGGATTGTATTCCCCCCCCCCCAAAAAACTAAAAATAATATAAAGGGTAAGATTTATATTTTTTTTGGTTTCAAATGAGTCATGAAAGCAGTACAATATAATAAGGGGAGGGAAAATAGAACCTAAGACCTAATGTACTGAGGACCTCGATGGCTAAGATTTATATTGCAGAATGGTGAACGGTTTATAAGCACTATTGCTTGAAATTTTAGAATTGAATAAGGGAAACTTTCTCAACCTCTTATACATCTTTATGTTTATTATATAAAGATTACTTAAATTAACCAGAACAATTTTATACGAGTAGCCTTATATTAATTTGATTGGATAGCAACCACAAATTTTTTACACCCCCCTCTATCTATTAAAACCGGCCTATACATTTTCATAAACATAGAGCAACGTTACTTGCACCGGCAAACCCAGGCCCAAGGTACTGCAATTTGCAGGGCAGGCTTGTAATTAATTATCCATTCTTCCCAATCATTGTCCTGTCTCCAAAATAGGTACGACTATGCATGATCTAAACCACCCTAAAAAAAAAGTACAACTAATAATTATTTAATCAATTAATTAATTATTAAATAATTAATTATCAACAGAAATAAATTTCCCTACAAGCTTTGTCGGTCGAAGCTACCAAGAAGTAGCCGGCAAATTATTACATGCTTTTAGGAACATGTACTCTTACTGATATATATATATATATATATTTTTTAATGTGTATTTATTATATGAGCGGTTATTAATATATATTTTACTTACATAACTTTCAAAAGTATATATTTTCGAGTATGTGATATAGGCTGTAGAAGCAGTACTTCACCCGGAGAGGGAACAAATATAGAGAGAGAGTTTTTTTTTTAAAAAAAAATAGAGGAGAAAGAGTATTGAAATGGGGTGCATGTGAGTGTGATTTGAAGGCAAAGGCAAATAGTGGTGGGGTGGGCTGGGTGGGGGACTTTTCGAACACTCCACATGCATATTGAGATGGCCAGTTACTCTAATATTCTCTCTCCACAGAGCTAGCTTTAAATCATCTCTATATATCTACCCCCCCAAAAAAAAGCCTTAATTTTTCACACGGCTCATCTCAAATCCAGCAATACTACAGTACTCCAGCATGAGTATTTAATTCCACTTTCTCTATCTAATGTCTAAGGGATATGTTCTTGTGAGTCTAATTTCTAAGGGATATATTCATATTCATATTCATTTGCACCTAGCTAAGCTACCTCGTGGTTTTGTTCTCCTAGCCAGCTGCTTAATTTGGATACATATATATATATATATATATATATATATATATATATATATATATATATATATATATATATATATATATATATATATATGTGTGTGTGTGTGTGTGTGTGTGTGTATGTATGTATGTGTGTGTGTATGTGGAATATCGGGTACTATTGACATCCAAGTGAGAATTGGGCCCAAGTCCGTTTTGAATCCAAGGGTCGCCTCGTATTGCGCCTAGCTTGTTATATTAGACATCATGCACTCCCGAAAATTCATCTAATTATTCGATTATTCGAATCTACGTGATTTTTTTAAAAAAAGGGTCAGGTCACTCAATTTATGTCCGAAATAAAAACTCAAACAATCGGCCCTATTCAAATTGAAAATCAGGTCGGGTTGGGTTCTGACAGTCCAAGTCTAGGTTGTTCAAATTTCGTGTCCAATTCAAGTTTGAACAAATTTGGATGATTGGATTTGGATTCAGACAACCAAATTATGGTAGAATTTTGGTCTAAAATCTCTTGAATTTTCGATCAAAAACTGAGACAATTGAATTCAAAAATTGAAAATTCAGATCTAGGCTTTTTTTTTTTGGATAATTGGATTTAGATACCAGACAACCATATTACGGTATAATTTTGGTCTAAAACCTCTTGAATTTTCGATCAAAAATTCGGACAATTGAGCTCAAAAATTGAAAATTCAGATCTAAGTATGGACATGTACATAATTCTAGTCAAATTTTCAAATCATAAGTTTGGACATATGGGTCCGAGTTTGAGTCAGATCAGACATCTGAATTTGCAATTCAGACGAGGTTCAGGTATGATGTATTTGTCCTATTTTTCGAGTCTGATTAGGCTTGAACCCAAATTCTTGGCTATGTTACTTATTTTAAATAGTAATTTGATATCTATTCCCTTAAATAAACCTTATATTTGAGTTGTATGACTAGGAAAAACTTACACTATAAGAGATTGAATTACCTTTTATAAGAAAGTAACAACCCTATTTTAATAATGAACGATCAGACAAAAAACAAGACACATGAGCATAATTATAATAATTTTCCAATTAATCAGATTATTTAAAAACATATGTCATATACGCCCAAGTAAGCACTGTTTTTTTAAGAAATATTGGCAACACCCAAATATTTGCTTGAAGCCATTATATTTAACTAGCTAAGTAGCTAATAGCTCTACAAGACCCCGGGAAGAAAGGGTTGGGGGGGGGGGGGGCTACTCTCCCAATCTATTTATTTTGTTTTTTAAAAAAAAGCGGCCAAATTACTGGACCAACTTTTGGCGGTGAAACAACTGGGACAGTAAAATCCAAATATCTAAAACCTTGTTCTACTTGTAGTGGCAGTTGCACCATATATGGACTGTAGATCCACGGTTGATGGTGGTGACTGGTGATGATCATCAATCATTTTTAAATCCAATGGCAAATCAGAGAAGGCGCATGCCTAGGCCTAGGCCGCAGCTGCATAGAATAGCTATAGGGTTGGGTAATGAGTCGATTCAAAACTAAGATCAGGTGATGAATTAAACTTGATTATAGTTGAGTAATTCATTGAATTGGGTCAGACTTTTTATGTGAACAAATGAGTAAATGAACATTCATATACAAGAAAATTTGATTTATAATATTGTCACATATATATAAATTGTTGGTAACAATTTGACAGAGTGTAATATGTAAATTAGTAAAATGATACATAAAATAACAAAAAAAAAAGATCGATAATTAAATGGGCCGATGGGTCCCAAACTGTTAACATGCTTTAAATGAGCAGACCGTACCCTTCCTTAATTTTAGTTAAATAGGCCAAAACTTTGGAACCAGTAGGGACCTGATCCATTACCTACTCATAATAGTAGGTCATACAACAACTTTGATATGTATAGTTTTGTAAACCAACGCTTATATGGTTGTTGTAGAACTATAAATCCGAAACACGTGGGTTTTTTTTTTCTTTTTTAGGAGGGACTTGCAAAAATGCTGAGTTCAAGGGATAGGAAAAAAAAAACTTTATATCTGTATTTTGTAGAACTATATTATAACTTATAAAGTAGTCCTAAAGTTATAGTATAAGCCATCAGAATAAGAAAGAAAATGATTTCGTGCATGCATTAGATATTGGATTCACCCCTCTCAAGTAGGAGCATTGCACTAGAGTATTGGACTAATGAGGTGGGTGGAGCTCACAATTCGACTAGGCTATGTTTTCTTTTGAACTTATCATAAATATTTTTCATTAACATTCATCATTGATCAATATTGATCAACACTAATCAGCATTCATCATCACCTAGTCATATTTTCTACTCACAATTTCAGTCCTGATTGGCATCGATCAACACTTATTGGTATTAATCAACACTCATCAGCACTTATCGATAATAACTTAATCATAAAAAGTTGAAAAGAACAGACCCTTAACGCAGGACTACTTTGTAAAGAATCACTTACTTACGGGTTTCAAGTATTTATTTTTATCCTTTTAAAATTAGTAAAATGATTTTTCTTTTAATCTCTCAATCATTAAAATAGATTTTAGCCCTTCACTTTACACAAATATTATCGACATTGGTGGATTTAAAATTATAAAAGCCCCCTCCCCCCCTTCCTTGTAATAACTTTTATAATTTATGAAATTACATTGATTATTAACGTTCTCTCCATTTTAAATAGGTTAAAGTAGATCTCATCTTAATTTTTAATTTTTTAATTTATTTTAATAAAATATTTAGAAGCATAGTTTGCTTTTTTCTAATTTTCTTACTTTTTTCTAATTGTTTTAATAAGGGCGGCTTGTCGCCATTATTTATAATTTTAAAGTTATATACACAAAAAGTGTTTTCCTAAATTGAAAATTATTTGATGTAAAGGCTACAAAGCTAGGATTGGACTTCCAATTTGGTAAGATGACAAAAGGTCATAGTAGCTTATACATTGTGGCTAGTGGTTATCAATCAATTATTCAAGATGTTGGTCCCAATAATCTCCAATGAACTAATTAAGCTGCTTGTTTGGAATATTCCTAAGCCGTCTTTCATCAAGTGGTTGGCTACACTTGATATATACACTGAAATCTAAGGGGTAGTTGTATAGATGGAAGATAATTCAAGAATATGTAAGCGTGTTTTGTTGCAGGACATATATTCAGACTCAAAATCACTTGTTCTATACATGTGAGTTCAGAAGAGGGATGTTATGGGATTTCTGCTCGAGGTTTAATGCTTATATACTTGTGCAGAATGCTACAAAGTGGTTAACAAGGAGTAATAAAGCTTTTAAGTTGAAGAAGAAAGCCCCTTTTGTGATGAATACCACAATGATAGATTTACTATTTGGATTGAAAGGAATTGAATTGAACCATAAGATTTATATGGGTGGGGGCACTCCTATGGACACATTAATCAAAACTGTCTCAAGCATGACCTGGAGCCACATACTCTATGAACCTAAGGTAGATAAATTTTTGTTCTAAAAAAACTAGAGCTGGATAATGTATCGTGTTGGGTCGAGTTCATGTTCGTGTCGAATTTAAACAGGTTGAAAATCCCCGAACCTAGCTAAACCCAACCCGTTTAATAAAGAGATTGAAAAAGTTCGACTCAAACCGTTTAACATTTAAACATGTTAACCTAAACCTAGCCTGTTTACCTAAATAGATAAAATGGGTTAGGGTCGGATTACCCATTTTACCCACCAACCGATTTCATTGCAACACAAATTTCAACTCAAAGATAATTTACCAAATAAATTGCATATTTTCCTACCTCTTAAGGCATAACCGCTTTCAAACGTACACTAAAATAGCAGCTAACTTACAGGTTCCACCATATTCAAAGTCTATTGCAATAAAACAGTCAACGACAACATCATTTTATAGCCTATAAAGTTTACATCAGAATCAATTACTTAAGTCATAAACCATGTCCAAGTCAAGTATTAAATAACAGTAAATAAAGTTCAAATTATCTGAAATTCTTAATAATATAACTAGTAAGTCAATAACCAATAAGTTCATAAAAGAGACCACAAAGCCTAATTCTTCAAAGCCTAATCCCCACCAAAAAATATCAACAATAAACGGTAAATGCTAAAAAAAGTTACACGAGTTGACATATTTACTCCGTTTAATTAAACGAGTCAAATAGGTATTTTTTTTGCGTTGAGGTTCTCAACCTGAGCCTAAGCCAATTAATTAAACGGGTTTTCTGTGTCAATCTATTTAACTAAACGGGTTCAAATTTCATACCAAAACCTACTTAACTTCGTGTTGGATTCAGATCGGTAATCGTGTCAGGTTAATTTTTTCCAACTCTATAAAAACCAAAATGCAAGTTTCTCTCATAGCTAGATGGATATTAAAAAAAAAATAAATAGAAATCGAGCCAAACTGAGGTACACTAAGTTCAACCTTCAGTTCGGTAAGGGCAATGAGCTGGTTTAGGTTCAATTTGACTCAAAGTTGAGCTGAGCTTTGATTAAGCAGAATCCAAGGACTCATCGAGTCGGTTTAGTTCATTTACAACATCGTACTAAACCTGGATATACGTATAGCTAGAAAAATTACTTATAAGTATGTTATTGAATTCTATAAATATGAAGTTATTTGCTTACTCCATAAAGAATAAAGGTGAAGAAGGATAAAAATCCTTTGAAAAATATGTTGACAAAAAACATAATGTCAATTTAGAAAATTTGAAAGATACAAAAATGTGTATATCTTTACGTCTTGTATTCATGTGAAACATACTATTTACCCTTAGAATTTGGACCCCAAGAGGTGACATAAAACGATTAGTAGTAGTGCTAACTCACGTAGCTAGGCATTGATTGAGGCTAAAATCAATGGGTAATGCGTGATGGTTGGCTGTGATTACAAATCCTAACACTACGAGAGGGGGATAGAGTGGAGGGGTCACATCTGCACGTGGTAGCTTATTCCTCCCTTTCCTCTCCCACAGTTATTAAACAATCAACTACTGGCAACTTTCCCAGTAAAACCGTTGAGTCCTCCAACCCCAGCCTGTTGCTAGCTGTCCCTTCCATGTGACTCATGTGACCCACTGCCTTCAGAACCATTTTAATATTTATTTATCCTCCCCCCCACCCCCCAAAAAAAGAACCTCCACTCTCTTTATTTCAATTGTTTGCTCACTAGAAATACACTCTCTTCATCTTCTTCTTCATCATCATCATCATGTCTTTATGTTCATCCTTTCTCATCTTATCCAGCTCCTCCATTTAGTCCACCCCCCAACAGTTCACTGTAGTTTTCATCACTATTCTAGATCTACACTTACAGCAACGCCGCCATCCAAAGAAAATCAGAAGACTATACAAAACAGACCACTTAATTATGGCGCAACTCCCACCCAAAATCCCCGCCTTCCCATCGCACCAAAGAATGCCACCCTTGACCAACATTCTCCCCCCGCACCAACCACCGCCCTCGTCCGGCCCGACCCCGACCCCGAGCCCCTCATGGATGGACGAGTTCCTCGACTTCACCTCCGCCCGGCGGGGATCCCACCGGAGATCGATGAGCGACTCGGTCGCCTTCCTGGAGGCGCCGGGTCAGCTCGTAGAGGAGTGCCGGAACTCCCTGCATGGCGGGGGGTTCGACCGGCTCGACGACGACCAGCTCATGTCTATGTTCTCCGATACCATGCCGGAGATGGTGGGCCCGCCCTCGTCGCCGTCGGATCAGAATTCGAACAACGACGACAAGCTCGTGTCGGCTGATGAGGCTAATCTAAATCATAATAATAACAATAATTGCAGCCAACAGCAACTGCCGAAGAATGAGCCCGGAGAAGTGGAGAGCGCGTGTAAGAGTGATACTAATAATCATGTGTCGTCACTCCCGCCCAGTTCTGATAATGCCGGCCAGGTCTCCGGTGGTCCCGATGCTTTCATTGATCCCAAGCGCGTTAAGAGGTACTTCCATAACTACTCTGAATTGTTGGAGGAAAGACTGCCATCGTATGATTTTACCGTCTAATAGTTAGTTGATAATTCTTTGTCAAAGTATCCGTTTATCTTTGGTAGCAGACTAGTATAGTGCAATTGTTAATTTGTAATCTAAAATGTAAATGTCATATATAAAAAGAGGAAACTACAGTAAGATTGCAATCTCGACTCTGATTAACCATAAATTAAACTGCAATTAAATTATGTATGAACTCTTGCTTTTTTGATTCATAGTCATAGGGATGTTGTTGTATAGCATAATTCAGGTAAATTGGAATCCCACATGTCAGATCTACATAGGATTGATTGTTTGTACATGTGCACGTACCACAATTTCAGAATTCTGGCCAACCGGCAGTCTGCGCAAAGATCAAGAGTGAGAAAATTGCAGTACATTTCGGAGCTAGAGCGGAGTGTAACTACATTGCAGGTACAAATCTACTTTGTAGAATTTTGAGACATACCGTATCAAGTGAGACTGTCTTATACAAATCTGTACGTACGTAGAATTTTCAATTTTGCATGATCGTGTATGTCATAATGATGGATTAAGTTGACAGTAATAATGCTATTTCTCTCTGTTTGTATGTATGTCGGATGCGTGGATGAATGAATGAATGAATGCAGACGGAGGTATCGGCCTTGTCACCAAGAGTAGCGTTTTTGGATCACCAAAGGTTGATTCTGAACGTGGACAACAGTGCTCTCAAGCAAAGGATAGCTGCTTTGGCTCAAGATAAGATTTTCAAGGATGGTAGGTTTTACATTTCTTAACCTACAAGATCAAATTTAATTGCTCTAGATCATGATTCCATACTTGCTCAAGAAGATCTCATTTGAATATATATAGTGAATTGCATTTTCTTAATTTTAAAAAAATGATTGCTTTATGGGTGATTTAATTACGATGATACTCAATTGAAATTCATGTTTTTCTGAATTGCAAGTCATACCTAACTTACACTGGTAGTTAGGATAAGTTAATTCTAGACTAGTTATCCTTATGAGTGGCCAAGTTGATCCAATTTTCTTAAACGTGCATAGTAGTATTTGCATAAATTCAACATCATCGTAAATTAGTTTGTAAGCCTACCATTGTATACTAATCAGATGGCAGCGTTTATTCTAGCAGGACTTGTTACCGAAACTAAAATGGTTCGAGTAAGGTCGGTCAAGGATGGTAACACAACCATAGTTCAAAAATTGTTTTAAAACTCATTATATTCTAATGATATGTTCTTTCTACTCATCAGTGCTGATTATCACTAAAATACTGGGTGAAAAATATAACTAAGTATTGGTGAGCGCTGAATGCTGATGACAAGTACTTATGATAAGTTAAAGAGAACAAATCCACTGATTAAAACTTATTACCTTATCACAGGATGAATGTTCATGAATCTTTTCAGAAATAAAATATCAAATAAACTTAATTACCCATTATACAATCAATCAAACAATGGTGTTCCTAATTAAATTTTCTGATTCCATGCCAACTACATATCTTATAATTTACTTCACCAAGCTATTCCAAGCTTGCCACAATAGTATGCAATACAGGTCCATGCATGACCAGTAAGGTGAAAACCATTAAGATGGTGATGAATCCAAGAATAATTAATGCTTATGATCATCTTGGGATACATAATCAATCAAGTAACGTGTACTTTGAGAAACTTTATTCCATATTAATGCACTCTTTAGTTAATAATAAATTCATGAACTAATTATCTAGACCAAAAAAATAAAATAAAATAAAATAAAATTGGTGCAGCTCATCAAGAAGCATTGAAGAAGGAGATAGAGAGGCTGAGGCAAATATATCAACAGCAACAAAACATGAAGAAGATGGGCACCACCGCCGCTGCCACCGCCACCACCACTAACGCCGTCGCACCACCGCCACGAGATCACAACATGGGGTGTACGGACAAGGAGCAGCTTATGACATGAAGGGGAGAGAGAGAGAGAAAGGGAATTAAAGAAAGAGATGAGATGAACTACTGGTGTTGGACTTGTTTAGCTGTGCACTCACATGACATGTTCCCCTCTTCAACTCTTTTTTTTTCCCCCCACTTTTTTTTACATTTTCTCTCTCCTCTTTTTCTAAATTTATTTTTCAATTGGGGGACCAGATCAAGTTGGGGGGGGGGAGATTGGGGGATAGAGTATTGACACGTGTCCTGCAAGTGGAGGGTTGAAAAAATTGCTTTTTCAAGTTTTTTTACTATTTTTTTTGGTTTTTGATTTACGGCGGTAAAAAAGTTTAAGGTGGTTGGATGCCGGTCAAGCTCACTCGAAGAGCAAGGTATGGTTTGTGTTCGATATGACGATCACTTACAGGGTTGTCACGTCGGCAGTGGGAGCTAGCTAAACACGTATTTACTCTTTCTTAAACTCGAATCCAACTTATTTCTTACCCATTGGACCATCTCCTATTGTGTAGGGACCTGGATATTTATTATGATTATTAATTTTTTTGTATTTTTTGGGGTGTTGGGTATTTAATTTGCTGATGTTAATTTTGGAGTGGGAAGCAAAAGGTGCTGGAGACCTAGGGTTGTATGGAAGGGGAAGGTTGTGAGATTGACTAGTGTGTGTTGAATGTCTTGTTCAAGTGGTGACAATGTTTTCCATGTGCTTAAGTCATTGTTGTAATATTGTTCAACTAGCATTCTTTCTATTTGCTCTCCATTAGATTGTTGTTTCATCAACTGTATAAAGAATGTTGGAAAAGAAAAAAAAAATCTTCAAATATTTGTGCATTTCATCATCTTGTATTCTACTGATTGAGGTATTTGTGTATATAGAGAATATATACCCAAATACCGAGAATTCTAAGCCCTTCTTCCTGGGTCTACTCAATTATATATCTATTTTTTAAATGAAAGATAAGTATGTCAATCCATTAGACATATATAGAACAACTTAATAGACCTTATACAGGCACAAGGAAGGGGGTGGTGGGCCTAGGGCACGAAAAGCTCAAATGTAAAAGTTTGGTTGGTAGCCTTGATGCATTATTTTCGCACTAGGAGAATTGCAAGCCACTAGATTTGATCTCATGACCTCCAATTTGGAAGACCTTCTCGATGCCACTTGAGCTATGAGTTCTTGGCACTTAATTGCATATCTATGAGCATCCCCGATAGGGACTAAATTAAAAAGAATGTTATTGCATTATTATTAACATTGTGCAGGCTTAAAGCTTCCTAGGTAATAGACCTAGTAAAAGCTAATCCAAGCGTTGAAACCCTAGTTAAATGATATGTACAAATCATATCTGATGTGATATTCGAAATAAATTTACGTGAAAAAATGCAACCAAATCAAGTGAACCCGATTCGAAATTTACTACAAATTAAAATTGCTTATTTTACAAGACAAGCTTATTGGATCAAACATTGTTGATCGAAATCAATCTTAATAAAATTATCTGACCTAAACTGAAATGCCACTCACTCGAAATATGACTAGATTTGAACTCAACCCCATTTATGCCCAAAATCTGCAGGTTTACGTACAAATGAATATCTCATGTGTACTCGTCAATTCAAATCATATTACTCAGTATGGCAACTTAAGGTATAATCTTACTTTCAAAAATAGAATAAATCAAATTATATTGGACCTCCATTTTTAATTTATTTTCTAATAAGCCGATCCAATTCAGAAGTAGATTAATTCAAAAATTCTGCTAGATCATTGATTTGTCTGGTATTTCAATATGTGGTTCATTTACTTTACGAGACTTAGATAAAAAATTAATGAAGTTAAAAAAATGATAAATTCAATGTGACATTTAGGCCCTGCTCTTTTTATGGTCAATTCTAAAATACCAACTTCAACTCACTTTCACCATTTTAACGAAGTTTAATTTATCACATAAAAAAATTCAACCCACTTTAACCTACTTCAACCAACCCCAACTCATCTCAACATACCTCAACCTACCTCAACCTACTTCATCCTTTTACCCATCCCAATTTACCTACGAAAAGAACAGACCGTTAGTAAAGATTTTTAATACTTGTATAGGGTGTACTCAATGTGTAAGAGTTTGTCCTACAAATGTATTAGACATGATACCTTAGAATGGATGTAAGGCTAAACAAATAATTTATGTTCCAAGAACACAGGACTCTATTGGTTGTAAGATATGTGAATCCGCTGGTCTAATCAATTTTTTAAGTGTTTGAGTGTACTTAGGGTCTGAAACAACCTGCAGTATGGGTTTACCTTATCGATAAGTTTCAGAAAACTCTAGCAGTTGAATCCATTCTATTATATTTGAATTTTTTTAACCGATAAAAACACATACCAGAAATATATTTTGAGTATGAGTTTTTTTGGTTCAAGTGTATCTTGTCTGTACCGTGTATTATTTTCCTTGGTTAACTACAATTGCACTTTTGTCCATATTTGCAGGTTCTTTAACTTTCTTTCTTTCTCGTAGAGGAAATAAGGTTATCAAGTGACATACTATATGTATTTCAATACTAGAACTCCTTCTAACAATCTATGCATCCTATTATTATTTCCAACCGGACGATCCATTAATTATATTATCACAAGATTACAAATGGGTCAATTTCCATTAACCATCTACGCATTTTGTTAGCATTTTCATGATCATTAACTTGCATCGCCATGGAATGGCTACTTGGAAAATACCAAAATTCAAATGCTTTCCTCAATTGAGACTCCAGAGGGTTCTTTTAAAAATTTAAAAAAAAAAAAACGAAGAGAGAGCCTATTTGTAGGGTTTATGAGTTCTTGATATAATGAGTCTTTTTAAGCAGATGCTCATTAGAAGGCTTGAACATGAATTCAAAGTCACAAGCATAATTGTGGGATAGATGTAGGGTAGACTAAAAATCCAATTTTAGAAACAAGCTTTCGTAAACAATTAGCCTACTTCCCGAATCTGTTAAATCTCATTTTACCAACATCAATCAATTATAACCTATTTCAATCCACTTCAATCCACCCTTATCCACTCTAACAAAGAAATTTCAACTTTAACTCATTTCAACCAATTTGAACCCACTTCAACCAACTTTAACCAATCTCCTTCAAATTTTCACAATTTATAAATTATCATGTGAAAATTAATTATATTTTCAACTAAAAACATACCATACAGTAATTTTTTTGTGTTGGTGTATTGAAATAATAATTTGTAAATTATTATATAAAAAGTATACATATAAAAACTCCTTCAATATATACATTGAAAAAATGTCAGAAATAATTTTGTTTTGATGCAAAAGGCATAAGTAATTTAAAAGTTGTTAACGCATTAACATCTATAACAACACTTATTAACTTATTCTCACTTTTTTACATTAAGTAACTTCCATCTCGTTATTAAAAATAAAAATACCAACTTCTTTCAACTTTAACCCATTTCAACTTATTTCTATCTATTTCAACAAAAAAAAAAAAAATACCATTTTTAATCTACTTCAATTCACTTCTGTCAATCTCAATCAATTTCATCTATTTATCAACCTCTATTTAAAAAAGGGCAGTCTGGTGGACAAGCATCCCGCGTTCACGCAGGGTCCGAAGAAGGGCCGTACTCCAAGGGATAAATTATAGGCAACCTAATATAACTTTGTCAGTTGTTAATTCTACGACTTAAACTCATAACCGTTTAATCATACGGAGACAACCTCTATTTCTGAAAGGAAAAGAACAGAATCTCAACGTTTGTGAGCTACAGAATCGAGTCCCGATCTAGAGTACGGCTTGATGCTAGTGCGTACGCATCGTGCCGGCCGCTCAAGTAGCCCCTGCTAACCCCTCTCTCTCTCTCTCCTCTTTTTTTTTTTTTTTTTTTTTGGATTCACCTACTATTCCTGAATTCCACACAAACTATCAAATTGATGTAGATATAATATTGTAATAAAATGATACATCTTTGCATGTAGTTGATTATCAATTTGGTCATCTTCCCCCCCCCCCCGGGTAAAAAATGGAAGAGAATGAAAGAGAATACATGTGAAACATAAAATTTGTGATCACTTTTTATCATATTTTATCCTTTAATTTCTCCGAGCCTTGAATGAGTGGGCGATTGTTCAAAGCAATTTGCAAGGTTGGGATGGTATTTCTAGCCATATTCAACATTATTCTTTTTACTTCTTGTTTTTATCTTCTTATGAGTAACTGCTATCTTTTTATTAGTAATTATCTATGATTGGATTTCTAGCTATTCAACATTTTTCTTTCAGTGTATTTATATTTAGGACTTCTTGTATCTTTTTAATCAGTAATTGCTATGTTTTTATTAGTAATGATCTACGTGAATTTGAGAGTTGTTCCCTCCCAAATTGTAAAAGTTATATTTTTAGGTTTAATTTCAACTGTTTGCATTCAAATTTGTCTTTGATTCTCAGGGGGTGAATTGCTTCTCTGTTGCAAAGCAGCAACTCGATGGGATTCAACACTTCAAATGCAACGTTTTAGGTCAGAAGAATACACATCTTGCTCAAGAGAGTCACATTATATTAGCATATATCAACAAAAATTTAAATAGATTTGTGACTCTCTTTTCCTAATTGTACCAAGAAACAATGGTTTTAGTGGAAGATAATCGATTAGTGTGGGTAAAATCAGTTTTTTTGATACGAAAATTGCATTTTGACATGAAAAATTCTGCTTATTTTTATGGATCGTATGATATTGTCAAGTTATATGCCAAATTATTACTAATTAATTAATTCTTTCCTTATATGAAAAGCTATTGAAAAGTCATTGAAAAGAGTGATGATATTTGTAATTAGGGGTGTTCATCGATCCAAACTCGGACCAGATCGAGCTGGACCGAGGATTGAATAAGAGAGAATTTATGGATCGTGGTCCGGACCGAATAAGTCAAGGACCAGACCGGGACCAGACCAAAAAAACAGATCGGACTGGACCGGACCGAATTGCCACGCTAGCAAACTCTACGATATGAACATCTTATATTTGTTTCAATATGAACCATTTCATCATATTTTCACGATGAAAACCAAATAAATATCATTAAACATTTGAGAAATTATAAGTTGCGAAAGAAAATTAAAATTGAACAAGTAAAAGTCGATTTTTCAAATTTTTTAAATTCAGTCCAAGGTCCAGACCGGTGGACCGGACAAAACCAGACCAAAGACCGAATAAAAAAAAATTGTGGACCATGGACCGGACCGGTCCGGTCTTCGGTTCAGTCCGAATTTGGACCGAATAATGAACAACCCTGCCTGTAATAATCTTCTGAGAATTGGAGATGCAATTATCCTTCAAAATGTCGAGAATCAAAGGGAGGTTTAATGAAGATCATCAAGCTCTAATAAGATGAATTCTCAACCGACTAGTTATGTAGAGAGCTATCCAATTTATATTGGAAAGTTCTTTCCGCAGAAGGCAACTATTTATGTAGTGAGACTGAATCTTCTATTGACAGTTCGCGAAAATTAGAAAGCTCTACAAATCACTTTGACAATCCAGTTAAATCAGATGTTCAAATTATTGAGAAAAGAATAATAAGTAAGGATTCAAAAATGAAGGTGACTGACATGCCAAATGCAACGAATAATTCAACTATTAATGCAATAATTTAGGTTTATCGATCATTAAGGATGAAATTTCAACCATTAGACGGATCATAAGAAATTCAGGAAAAGAGTTCGAAGGTAGGAAGTTGGCATGATTAAAGTGCGGTTCTTGAAAAGAGATTTTCGTTAGTTATTGTATTAAAGTTCTGTAGAGGTTTCTATTTTTTCACTAGCAAACAAATTAGGAATATACTTAGCAGCTACTTGTACTTTGTTTTGACATTTTATTTTTGTGGGTTATACACAACTAATGATGGGAGAAAAGAAGAGAGATTCTTCCATCTCTGTGTGTATATATATATATATATATATATATATATATATATATATATATATATATATATATAGTATATATATATATATATATATATATATATATATATATATATATATATATATATATATATTGACAAATTGAAAGTAAATGTTTGGATGAAAATTTACCATTTAGGTATTGTTCTTTTCGTTAGTAACTCCCAATTTATCAATCTCAATCCACTTCTACCTAATGCAATAAAAAATACTCACTTCAACCAACTTCAATCCACTTCCCAGTATTTTAGCCACTTTCTACCCATCATATAAAACAAAATTTAACCCATTTCAAACCCACTTTAATTAAAAAAAATACCACTTCAACCTACTTCAATCCACTTCTATAGATCTTACGCAACTCACACATTTACTAACCCATATTTCTCAACAAAAAGAACAGGCCGTGTTGGATAAGTTGTTTCTTTCACTTCAATGATGTTCATTCTATGAGTTTCTCTTTATGTAATACAAGCCAAAACAATTCCTCTTGCCTTTTGGAGTAATTGTTTTCAAAATAAACATTCACGCCTTTTTGAATAAAATTTTTTTCGGGCTCCTCTTTTCCGTACCTGTCATGTTAGAGGCGCTAATTAGATGAGATCATGAAGGTAGAGACATATCCAACCTTACCTAATGTAAATTTATTTTGTTTATACATAAAAGTTCAGAAAGTCATGTAAGTATTTTCTTAAACTTAATCAAATTAGAAGTGCACTTAATTCACCTAAGATTTGTCATACCAACATTCAACAAATAAGATTATCATGCTTACATTCAATAAACACGTGAGTCGAGTAACAATAGTAGGCACTAAAAAAATAATAAAAAATGTCACATCAGAAAATTAATATAAATTAATTATTTCGGATTAGTCGATTAATTAATGTAATTTATTTAAATAAATTGGGTCGAATTAACTACTAAATTATGACTTAAATGACTACCAAGTCAACTGTTAAATTGACTATTAAATCGACACGCAAATGGATTAACAAGTCAAATGTCCAATTAACGACCTAATAAAGCGAACAAGGCGCAAATCCTGTCAAGGGGAGGGAGATTATTTCTCTATAAATATAGCAGTACTCGGTCCTACTCAGGGGGTTGAAAATTCATTCACTCCAAATGCATTATGAAGACTCAAATAGTTAATTTCTCTAGAGGAAGACAACAACCACAATCAAAGCACGTGTAGTATACCCCGGAAGATAAAAGAAAACTCGTCTTGAATGAGATCAAGCATCGTAATGCATCTCTCAATATCAAATTCAGTGAAGTTCATTCAAAGTACGTCAAATCAATTAACTTGATCGAGATTCAAGTCAATCTGTCTTCTTTCAAGTACAAATTGCAGATCAAATCAGAGGAGTTATTTGTTTGTTCATTTTGTAACAAATATACAGAGGTTGTACCCATACATTCTGAAATTAATGTAAATTAAATTTGTTCATATTTATTGTCTTATTTAATTTTAGACTCGAAATTTGTGTTTACAAATTTTGACACCCCCCGTAGGACTTCTCTATCTCTCGTCTCTTTCTCCAAGCAAACGAGCTCTACACTCCTTTGAAGAATGAATGGCTCCTAAGAACGTCATCCTTCAATCTTCAAAAACGGATACTATCGAATCCGCATATGAAGGATCCGCAAAGGCCAGTATTGTGTATGACAATCGAAGTACTGGAGTGATGAATAGGAGCATAACCAAAGCTTCTACCTTCATCACCCTAGAATAACAAGTTGTGACTCTAACTTTGTAGTCACGTAAAACTTAAAATTTTGGCTCCAAGTTACCTGCTGATAGAGTTAATCAAACTGCTTTTCTCCCTAAATTGAAGCTAAAACCTCTCGATGTCTTCAATGTGAGGAAGCCATTGATGAAGAACTCAAAGCAAAGAAAGACTCATCATTAGGTTTGATATCTATCGAGGAAATCAAAAATTTGATAGCTCATGCGGTGAAGGCCCATTTAGAAGGAGCTTCTCATAAAACTCACTCATATAAGAAACCTTATATAAAGATGATCGATGCACTTCGTACACCTCATGGCTATCAACCACCTAAGTTCCAACAATTTGATGGGCAGAGTACCCCCAAGCAGCACATCACTCACTTTATCGAAACCTGCAGTAATGTTGACACTGAAGGAGATCGATTAGTGAAATGGTTCGTGTGATTCCATAAAGGAATTGCATTTAAATGGTATACTGGCCTTCCCTCTGAGTCCATTGATAGTTGGGGACAAATGAAATGTGAGTTCTTGAATTGCTTCTATTATACACACCATGCAGTAAGCATAACGGAGCTAACTAATACAAGGCAATGTAATGACGAGCCAGTCATCGATTATATTAACCACTGGCGTGCTCTCTTTCTAAAGTGTAAAGACCATTTATCTGAATCTTCGACTGTTGAGATGTGCGCCCAAGGAATGCATTGGGATATACTTTATACTTTACAAGTGAACAAGCTTGTAATGTTCCACGAACTGGTAACACAAGCTCATGGTATAGAGCTTACAATTGCCTACTATGGAAGATGATTCTATGATGATAAATAAATGACATCATCAAGAAATACAAGCTCCGTGCTTGGAAGCTGTGAAGAGAAGGAATGTCCTTATTTTGAGCACCAAAATACCAGACAAACTTCTTTAGAAGGGATTTATAAAGCTTCCACGGTCAAGGTGTCCTGAAGAAATTGAAAACCCAATGATCCCGAATATTGTAAGTATCACATGATCATCAGTCATTCTATAGAGAGGTGTAAGGCATTCAAGATCTAAGTCTTCCAACTTGCAAAGGAAAGAAATATCACATTAGACGAAGAAGATATTGAAGAATCTAATTGATCATCTATTAAGATCATATTGGAAAATGCTTTGGAAGAAGGACGATCCAAAATGAGCATTTAGGGAGCAAGTTTCCAAAGTCGCTTAAAGACTGTTAAGTCAAGTGTTCAAGACTCCTAAGTCAATGTAATTTTATGCTTACGAGACATATTTAAAGACTTTCAAGTCGTCAAATTGAAGACTTTCAAGTTATTATTAAAGACCCCCAAGTCATAAAACAATTTAAACTCTCAAGTCACCCTTAAGGCTTTGAAATCTAAACTTCTAGCCTGTCAAGTCAACAGAAACTGTTAAGTCAGCCACCAGGATTGTTAAAACATTAAATTCATAGACTTTCAAGTAATCAAAATCAGAGACTTCCAAGTCACATAAAGAATATCAAATCAACAAAATTACAAATTTTAAAGTAAACTCAACGACTCTCAAATCATCGAAATTAATGACTTACAAGTCATCGAAGATAAAGATTGTCAAGTCATTAGAATCAACGACTCATAACTCTCCCAAGTTAAAGGCTCACAAGTCATCGAAGATCAAAACTTTCAAGTCCTCAAAATCAAATACTTATAAGTCTCTCAAGTTAAAGACTCACAGGTCATCGAAGATAAAGACTCTCATGTCCTTAAAATCAAAGACTCTCAAGTCTCCCAAGTTTAAGACTCACAAGTCATCAAAGATAAAGACTCTCAAGTTATCATAATTGAAGGCTCATAAGTCTCCAAAGTTCAAGACTCACAAGTCATTGAAGATAAAGACTCTCAAGTCATCAAAATTAAAGACAATTAAGTCTTTCAAATTCAAACCTCTCAAGTCATTGAAATTAAAGGTAACAAAGTCTTCATAGTTTAAGAATCCAAAGTTATCGAAAGTAAAGACTTCCAATTCATAAAAATAAGATTCCAAAGTCCTTGAAGATAAAGACTCCGAAGTCGTCAAAGTTTAAAACTCTCAAGTTATCAAAAGTTTAAGACTCTTAAGTCTTCAAAGTTCAAAATGCCTAAGTCTTAAAAGTTCAAGACCCCCAAATCATTGAAGTTGCTAACTATCAAGTCATTGAGTAGACTTTCATGTTATCCAAGTAGACTTTAAATTGTCACCAAAGTGGTAGACTCCCAAGTCGTTAAACCTCATGAGCCTTAAATTATCGAAGTTTGTTATTCTCAAAGGCGCTAAGTCAACTCTTGCACTATTTAAGTTGGATACTCTTAGGACTCCTTCAAATTGGGGGTACTGGTGACAATATATTAGTCATCCTTAAGTCGGCAGGCTTCACCTTCCAGTGGCATCCTCCTGCAAGATGAGAATGACAAGACGACCTCATCCTCCTTGTTGGCGACGCATGCATCCTCCTTCAAATTGGGCGCGGCGGTAATATGTTAGTCCTCTTCAACTCGGCAACCTTCACCTTCAAATCATAGGACATTTTTGTTCAAGTTGGTGACGACGACCACGTACATTCGAGAGAGTCATCCAAGGTGGACCCATTTGGGCAAGCTATGCAAGGGTGAGGACATTTAAGAAGGTCACCCAAGGTAGACCTATGTGGACAAGCCATCAAAGGGTGAGAAGATTCGATGGAGTCACCTAAAGTGGACCAATGTGGGCAAGCTATCAAAGGGTGAGAACATTCGATAGAGCCAATCAAGGATGACTCACAAAGACATCTCGTCCAAGCGTGAGAAATTTTCATACTCTTTGTTACAAATGGTGGCGTAAACAATCATTTTAGTCCAAAGTTTAAAGCATTCAATAATTTAGATAATGAATCTGCCAAAAAAAAGCAGGAAGATGAAGAATCAGGGGGGAGCAAATTTTACCCAAGAGCATTAGTTTGTAAGAATTCACGAGAATTGAATGGTTGAGGCAGTGAACTAAAAGTAACTGAGGTGTGAATTTACAGCAATTGTTGATAAAATTGCTGAAAGAATTTATCATAAATTGTTGATAGAATTTATCTCTCTAAATTGTTAATAGAATTTATTACAAATATTGATAATATTCTATCCCTTTAAATTGTTGATAAATTTTATCACACGTTGTTGATAGAGTTTTATCACAAATCTATGAGCAGAATTGTCTTAAAAAAAAAATTCAGCTGGATTGTCTACTGACTCACCAAATTATTTGAAAAAAAAGAAAAAAAGTGGAAGCCCACAAAAAAGCTTCGATCATCAGCATCTTTCAAGTTTCGAGACCCGACTGCATTAAATACTCTAAAGCCATCCAGATGATCAACTCTTGAGAGGGCAATTTGTAGGCACTAAAAAATAATGAAAAGTACCACATTAGAAAATTTATATAAATTAATTATTTTGGGTTATTAATTATTTAAATAAACAGAGTCGAATCGACTATCAAGTAATGACCCAAATGACTACTAAGGGCCTGTTCTGTTTCGCGTTTTAGATAGATAGCTGTAAGGAGATGTAAGGAGCTATAAGGAGCTGCAAAAAGATGTAAGAAACTGTAAGGAGCTGTAAGGATGGATGTAAGGAGTTGTTAAATTGTTGAAGAGTTGTACAGTATAATTTGTTTTACAATGAATGTCTTGGATGAAAAATAATAATATTAAAATAATATACTTATTAAAAATAAATTATTAATTAAGTTAATTACACAACAATAAAATATATTATTCTCATAAATTTGGTGAATAAAATTTCATTCAAGATTTTTTATATGAACATTAGTTTGATCGAATAAGCAAAGTATAACCAAAAAAAAACTTTTTTGACAAAATTAAATACAACTCTTTAAATAAATTCCTATTTTAAGTAAATAATTTTAAATATAAATAAATGTATGGTTATTTATAATAATATATCTATCATGTTGAAACTCAAATATAATTTACGTCGTTATATTATGTTTTTATGTTTATGTAAATGTTGTGTTCATAAGATATTTATAAATTTTGTATATTGGTAGTATCATTAAAAAAATATACATATTTCTGTAACTAAAATAAATGAATGTTATAGAAAACCTATGAGATATAAGAAGATGTATGAAGATGTAAGGAGATGTAAGAAGATGTAAGGAGATGTAAGAAGATGTAAGGATTATGTTAAGGATGTAGGGAGCTGCAAGGAGATGTAAGAAGCTGTAAGAAGATATAAGCTCTTAGCTAAATCCTAAAAAACGCGAAATACAATAGGGCCTAAGTCAACGGTCAAATTGACTATTAAATTGCTAGTCAAATGAATTAACAAGTCAAATGTCAAATTAACGGCACAATACGGCGAACAAGTCGCAAACCCTAGTAAGGAGAGGTGATTTTTTCCGTATAACTAGAGCACTATTCCCTCCTACTCAAGGGGTCGAAAATTTTTTTGTTCCGAAGGCATTCTGAAAACTCAAATAGGTTAATTTATTTAGAAGAAGACAACAACCACAATAAAAGCATATGCTGTCTACCATCGAACATCAAAGAAAACTCGTCTTGATTGAGACTCTATCTCAAGATCAAATTCATTGAAGGTCATCCAAAGGAACTCAAATCAATAAACTTGATCGAGATTCAAATCAATCAGTCTTCTTTCAAGTACAAATTGGATAACAGATACACGGAGATTGTACTTATATCTTCTGAAATCAATACAAATTAAATTTACAATATTTCTTGTCTTATTTAATTTTAGACTCAAAATTTGTGTTTACAACATTCATAAGAGATTTTTTTCATACTTATCTTGGCCAACAGCAAGTAAAAGCACCTAGTACAATTATCAAGTTGCTTGTGGATCTCATTAGAAATATAATTAAATCTGACAAAACAAACATGACATGCAAACTCGAAATGAAATGATCTGAATCCATACCTAAAAAAACCTATATTATGTTCAAACTGATTTGAATTAAATCATATTTGACCCAAAATTTTCAAGGGCTATGTTTGACAAAGAGCTTTTTGGGGGTATTAGCTGTTTGACTCTAGTCAAAAAGCTTTTTGGGGTGTTTGGTTGATTAACTTTTTAGATTAGCTTTTTATACCCAAAAAGCTCTTTTACAAAAAGCTCTTTGGGATAATTTTTTCAAAGAGTTTTTTGATATTTACTATTATAATGACTATACTAACCTTATAATTTGGACAAATTTATATTACATATCATTCACAAATGATATTCCCAAATGTTGGATGCTTATGCTTTAAATTTTTTAATTTATTTTTTTCTTTTTTGGGACAAGAATTGTGGATGGTCATGATATTGAAGATAATACTTTTAATTTTAATACTTTCTCAATTTAATAAATAATTTATGTTAGTTAGTCTTACATGTTATATAAATATTTTTTATATCACATAATTTCAATTGTTATTAAAAAAGAAAACATTTAACATTAAAAATATATTTTGATAATATGTACTAAAATTAGGAAAAAGTATAAATGTAATTTTATATATCACATAAGTCTTAATTCATAATTCATATCAAAAAGAAAAATAAATATCAAATGAAAAAATATTTTGTTAGAAAAATAATGAAATTGAGTAATGGGCATAAGTGAAATTTTATCAAATAGTTTTGTTAGAAACAGCTAACTTCACCAAAACACTTTTTTTACAAACAGCTGCTGCAATCAGCTAAGTCAAACAGCTGATACAATTAGCTAACAGCTAACAGCTAATGCAGTCAGCTAACTGCTGATTGATAAATAGGACCAAGATATTTTCTTTTACACGACAAGCTTAAAAAATTAAACATCAGATAACTGATTTGAAATCACTTGATCCAAAGGGAACCAAGTAATCAACCAAAAAGTATGATCAGACCCGTATCGAATCAAAGGATCCGTTTGACTTGTCCGAGCCAAATTTCTAAGAGCATGTGCAATGGCCGCCTCGCGGGCCAAGAAAATGGACGGGCGAGTCAGCAAGTGACCCGCCTGCGTGCACCGGCCAGGGGGAGCCGGGCGGCTCGGCAAGCGGCTGCCTGCCGCGGGCCGGCCCCCCTCCCCCTTTTCCTTGTTTTTTTGTTTTTTTAATTTTTATTGATTTAATCTTTTTTTTGGGATTTTAAAAAAGTTGTTGTATGTTGCTCTGTGGGTCCACGGGTATTATTTTATTTGGTGAGCCAAAATAATGAGCCAACCGTTGAAGAAGGTGAGGTTTGTGAGACAAAAAGTTAAAGAGAGGATTGACGTGACAGTGATAGATCCCACCGATGAGCCAAAAATTCCGCCCACCGTTGCACATGCTCTAATATTTGGATTCTTGGAAAAAGGAGAAGGCCAAGCCGTTGATTTTTTTGAGTGGGAATTGAAAGGTCTCTGCGTGCCACTTCCCCTCTGTACTAGATTCTCTCCTCTCTCTCTCTCTCTCTCTCTCTCTGCTCGCATCTGAAAGCGTGCTGTCTCTGCTGATCCGGCTTCACCAAGGTCCAATTTCCATGGCGAACAGCAATCTCCCTCGGAGAATTATCAAGGTTCTTCCTCGATCTTCTTCGATCTCTGTCTTCAACATCACTCGTACCAACCAAATCGATTTCTAAGCATTCAAATGTCTGTTAGGGTTAGGTTTTTGTTCATCATGTTCTTATCTGAATTTAAAGCATTTCATTTGTGCAGGAAACCCAGCGTCTCCTCAGCGAGCCTGGTATTTCTCTCTTTATCTGTCTCTCTCTATCCCGATCTGTGTTTGGATCAATTTGATTACGGAATTTGAGTAGGATTTTGGTTTTGAAGTGTGTGTGATTGCTGTTTAAATTTCTGATTTAGTCGTTTTTGTTTGGATATTTATGAATTTACGGTGGGTTTGAGGTTGATCTGCTGTGTGTTGGACTGAGAATGCAGCTCCCGGGATAAGTGCCTCGCCATCAGAAGAGAATATGCGGTACTTTAATGTCATGATCCTCGGGCCTTCACAGTCTCCTTATGAAGGTATCAATCATGTCTCTCCGTATGATTCAATCATCTCTATTTTTTATTATGCTTTTTGAGGTTTACTATGTTGTATGCTGTCATTGTGCAATACTTCACTGAGGCATATTCCTATTGAAATCTACATCATACTCTTGGGATCATGTGCTCCCACAACACACATCAGCAAGTACATATTAAAAGAAAGAATATATGACAAACGCCCAAAAAATATACGTAAAAATAGAATGCGAGAGCAGATACTGCTGGGGGTACATAATAATTTGCCTATTACTGCAAAATCTATGTCATACTGGTTTTCATCTTGTTTCTAGAATCACCAGCTCAATCTCTTGGGAACAGATTACTTTTGCATGGTTAATCAAATAGCATTTAAATGCATTTGCTTTGTTTGGACGTCTATCCTCGTATGTTTTGTTATGATCTTTAGCTGTGTTATTTTCATGATCATACTATTTATGCCTTAAAATGGAGGTGAATTTGGGTATATGAGTTTTCTTAGGCACTTATATTTGAGTGCCTTTATTGGAGAATCACACTTAGGCATGGCTTGAGGCTAATCGGGTAAAAGGTTCAAGAAAGCGGTCTTAGCATATCACTGACACCTAGCTGCTGTATGGTCCATGTCATCTGTGAGGTGCATGTAGGGGTGGAAGGTCCTCTATCTGACTGTCTGTCTATCTATCTATCTATCTATCTATCCCTAGTCTTGTGGCAATCTCTGTCTTTCGTAACTCACATAGACAAGAGAAGGCCGCTCAAGTGTAATGAATCCGAATATTGAGGCTTTGCCTCACCGTATCTATCTCGCTTACTGCGGGCATGATGTGGTTCTCTTCCCCTCCAACTCCTCTAGTCTTCCCATTACATATGTATTCTGTGTGTCCTTTTCCTCTCTGTTTTTGCTTTTGCCCGTTAGGACCTTCTTCATCCCTTTCTTCTTAGATTTCGTGTGCATATGCCTTGTACTTCATCATAGTCCCAGTCACATTGCTGACTGGTGGTGTCTATCACTTTATCCTTATTCTATAAAGAATTCAATCAAGAATGTCTCAGTGTGGTAATGTTTCCTGTTCAATCAGTGACAGATCAAAGTCCTAATGCATGTTGTCTAAATTCTTGCAACCTCAATCATATTGCTCTTTGTCAACCAGTTGTTGATGAGCTTGGTACCCTCATATGACATATAGCATGGGCTTTTATGGAGCATGCATTGCAAAATGTTTTTTTTGTGCTTTTCTGGAAGTTTGGCGAGGCTAATCATGTGGATAAAATAATTCAAGATAATAGGACCCAGATTTGTGTTTATAAGCTATATTCTAATTCTAGTATGGAGGTAGAGGATTCAGAGGCCTCCTTTTTAAATCGTGTTCTTTTCGTCTTCTTGTAAATTGAGCTTCTGGAGTTTTGATTCCCTTCCATTGGGGAACCGAGACGAAGGCATCATTTGATTTGTACTTTACTTAGTGTGTTTGTGGGCATCCTTAAGTAGGGTGACAAAAGACGACGACGACAACAACCACCACCTCCCAGTGTGGGTTGTCCCGGTTGTGCAGGACTTTTGCATGTATTTCTACTTACAGAGAGATCGATTCCAATAGACTCACAAAAAGATTTGTGAAAACATTTGATAGTTGAAAAACCTTTGACAAAATAAAATGCTGAAATAGAATGATGATAAAACTAAAAGCACTTCACCATGAATAATAGTAGTTCACTTAATAACCAATACAAGCACACACCAGAACACCACAAATAACAATAAGTCACATGATACCAACACACACTTAGGGAGAGCTGAATCCAAGAACCAGCAATTTTTTGGGTGCCCTCTGGACCACGAAAAGGGTGAGCAACACATTACATACAATCAGCAACCCTGGCCCTAGATTTCCACATATTCCTATCCTGAACCATGTTGTCCGTTAATCCTAGAGTCTTTAAATCATTTCTAATCACTTCACTCCAGCTCTTCCTCGGTCTACTGCGACCCCTCCACCTTGAAAGATCGATCTTTTTGCATCTCTTTACTGGTGCATCCATGCTCCTTCTCCTTATATGCCCAAACCATATGAGTCAGACTTCTCTCATCTTATCCTATGTGTTTGTCACTCCTCGATTGTTTCTAATCATTACGTTTCTAATTTCATGTGACCACACATCCAATGAATCATCCTTATCTCCACGACCCTCATTCTTTGCAGTTGAGACTTCTTGATAGAGAAACACTCCGCACAATAAAATAATGCTGCTCTAACAACCATATGATAAGCCCTCCTTTTGAGTTTTAGAGAGATCCTCTAATCGCACAGCATCCCTGAAACATTCTTCTATTTTGGCCATCCTACCTTTATCCAGTAGTTAATGTCTTCATCAATACCCCTTCTCTCTTGAAACACCTACGACGGCGACTTTGTCTTTAATACCTCCTTGCCCCTCAGTAAATTGGCATTTCAAGTACTCGTTATTTGACCCACTCTGCGCAAAGCTTTTAGCCTTCGAGGTATCTCTCCACTACTCTAACTTATTGTTAACCCCCGCTCTAGTCTCATCGATGAGGACTATGTCGTCGGCAAGTAGCATGCATCAAGGAACCTTATCTTGAATCCCTCTAGGATGACAAAAAGATTAGCTGGCGAAAAAATGGAGGGTGTTAAGAAGATAGGTAGATGGGGGGTTTTTGGGGGGGGGGGGCTGTTTCTCATCTTCTTCATAGATGACACAATCCTCTATGTATTGATAATATGAGGCCGAAAAATGTCCTTACCACCGTCCAGATTCTGAGATACACTAGAGTTTCTAGGAGAATTTTGCTGTCAGAGAAGCTCTATGATTGTACCCTGCCTTTGCATCTTATTGAATTACTGATAATGTTTTATAAAAGATGAAACTTTCAGGTTAGCATACTGTGGAATAATATCTGTTGAGTTTTGTTGGAGAATTTTGCTTCTGTATGCAGGTGTTAGCTGTAGAGTTGACATCTTACATGTCTAGATGTTCGTTCATGAAGGAATCTTTGTGCTAATTGGCTAATTTGGCTTTTAAGCCCCTCCAGCTTACCTACTTTCCTTATCTCGTGTCCACTAGAATTGAAAATCCAGATTCATTTTCTTTGATTGAAGAGGGCTAGAATCTTCCACATTCTTAATTCTTGGATTTTTTTAGGCTCAAATGTTCAACTTCTCCATTACGGGGTTCCTCAACAAATTAGACTTCCTTAATTGGACTCTAGTTTATTTTACTCTTAAGGAACAACCTGTTTAGCTTAGGCTTACAAGAAGGAAAAATTAAACCGCAATTCCAATTAAGAACATGAAGAATACAAATCAAAAGAAGGATCATCTCGTCCCAAGTTGCAACACTGAAGAGACAATACTCAAATCCATGAATTTTTTCAACTGAAGTGCCAGAGTTCCAGCATCTAAGCATCATCGCTCTCTTAGACTTAAAATCAACTGCCCACCACAGGACCACATAAGGCCATCTTCCACAAAGAATCTGAACCACCGCAAAATGCAAGAAGCCATGAACAACTAAGTAATGACCGATTCCAATATCCATCGTGAACATGTCGTCCACAACATTCGTATTGCTAGAAGTACCCTAGTATTAGTAGTATCAACCAAATTCCTGCCAAAGAATAATTAGCTAATAGCATGAGGGGGAAGAATGTGAGATCAAGCTCCTCTAAGCTATGACTGCCCTTTTTTTCATCAAATATTCAAATGGGGGGCCAACCCACTTGAGATTGAGCCAAATCTTGAAGTGAGTTTGTCTCATTTCTTGGAGATTTCAAGTTCAAGAACTGATGTGACAAGGCCTTCACTAATAATCTGAGAGCCCTTTGCTCTTTGATGATGTCTTGCCATCTTTCAATTTCTTCATTCAAATTTGTCTGCAGTGAGGTGCTTGATAAGGATCTGTAACCTTTCCGTGAGTTTCTCTCTCCTTGAATTAGTGGTTTCTTTAAATTCATCTTTTATGGTGTGTAAAGCTTGAGAAAACTCTGAAAAATAAGAACAAATGAAGATTGAAGAAGGGGAAAGTTTTGGGTTGGGCTTAGGCAGAAGCAAGAGTGAGAAATTGGGTTGAATATTTGAAGGTAAATGCTATAGAGTAAGGGAAGTCTTGCAAAACAATGAGCGAAATGGGAAGTTTTGTCACAGTAATGACCTAAGTGGCTTTACATACTGGACATAATTGGCAGAAAACGGCATATTTAGGGTACAGTTTGGGCATATTTTAAATTAAGTGGTACCACCTGAAGTTCAATCTTTTGATGCCCTCCAAATAAAATTGGCCAAAAAAAAAAAAAGAAGGGTACTAAAGTGGATTTTCCTCAATTTCTTTGGTTAATGTCTTTTTAATTACATTTGTATTCTTTAGTTTGAGAAGAAATGGAAAATGCTATTGTTTGTGTTGATCTGTGCGGATGTCTAGTGTTTTATTGTGTCACTTAAGGAATTGTTTCCTAAAATATGAGCTTAGGAGTGTGTACTTACAAAGCTCAAAGGATTAAATAATGTCGAGATCTGTGTGTTCCATGGGGGTTTCCCTTGGGAGGTTTATGGTAATGGTTCAATGCTAGTGATGCAGCAGCTGGATGCATTGTACTGAAATATATCAGAATTGGCTGGTTTGTGGGTTATGTCTCACTGCTCTGTTTTTGTGGCACATGGATAAGGAGAGACGGTGACTTGTGTTATTACCACCTTAAAATTTTAAGTAATGCACTTCTTTTAATTTGCTGTGTTGCATGGATTTGGTATGATATTGCTCTCATTTAACATCAAAATATTTGCCCTGTGACTGCAGATGTGTGACCCTCAACCCTACAAGGTTTTTATGTTGAACTTGTGTACTTGTCCTTTTCCCCCCTTCGAATACTATTGTTGTACTTGTTGACAATTGGAGCTGAGAAATTCATTTTAGGTTGTGGTTCTTATCAATGTTTACATTGGATTTGGCCAGTGTCAGTCTCTTGAACATTTCTCCTGTTCTAATGTGCAGGGGGAGTTTTCAAGTTAGAATTGTTTTTACCTGAGGAATATCCAATGGCTGCTCCTAAGGTATGTGAAGTTCTGTTGTAAAATGTTTAATCTTTATGCTGGGGTCCGTCTAGTGTTCTCTTTATGAGATTGCTTCTGTTACAAGTCCTTGTAAAGATTGCCTTCTGTTGCAGGTCCTTATAAGATTGCCTTCTGTTGCTAAATTTTTGTTCTTATGATTTTTCAGTGCATCTTTATTATCTTTCTCTTCTGATTTATGGACTTTAAGTTTGTAACTGTTGATGTCATTGGGGCAGCGAACTTTAGCTTGTTGGTCTTGTTTGATTGGATTTACTTGAAAAGCCTAGTGCAAGTGGTCATCGTGCAAGCACACACATAGCTTCCATCACAGTTGGTTGCACTTTTCTGCTTTCTGGGTTCACAGGACTTCTCTAATGACTTGAAAATATGCCATGCAGCAAAGAGCGACATTGTGTGGTCTGAATTTTCTCTGTTCTAGTGCCTTTTGTGGAATGTGACATCATGCATGAGTTTTGTCCATATGGGTGGATGTTTTTGTGGAGAACCCGAAACACTACTCTGCTGTGTAATCACTGCTTAATTGATACTATACAGCGGAATCAAATATGGGAAGACCGTATGAATCACTGCGTAGCATTTCCTTTTGGTATCATTATTTCTGCCCCTTCTGTCATATGTATGTCTTTGGTCCTTTAGAGTCTGTTTATCCAACTTTGTTGCACCTCTGTTGCTGTTGTTTTATACCGATTGCCATTATAATCACTTCTCAGCTTCAATATGCATATTTTTAATTATCTTACATAGTTTTCCCCTCTGATTCCTATGCGAAGTTTAACTTTTGGTGTGGTCTTTTTGGCCTACCATGTTCTACTTTTTTATTTGTGTTTTACCATATTTTTGTTAATTTGGAAATCACATGCTCTGTTTCCTGAGTGCTTTGTTGGCGATGAGTAATTTATTACTTGTTATTGAGATTGTTTTTGTGGCTTAACAGTTCAATGTTACTAATTTTTAACCCGGTGAAAGGATTCAATACAGTGACAACAAGACCCATTGTTAGTCCTACCTGAGAAGGGGGTCCTTGGGATTCCCAAATGTAGGTGGCCTTGTTTCCACAAACAAAGAGACAAAGGATTTGATATTGACTGCTTATGAATGCATCAGAACATCAGCGTATGAACGTCTGTGTCGGACTACATGACTTTTTTAATTGATTCCAGAATTGATTTATAAACATGGGTAGCTGTTTAGATTCATACATTCTAAAAAATACTAATTTAAATGCCAAAGTTTGAATAGGTTACTCTGTGACAGTGGAAATGCTGTGGTTTATTGATCCGCTGCTGTGTTCCACAGTATCAAGAAGCTGACCCCTCATATGTTTCTATTATAGCTGCTTTCAATTGGATGCTGGCACACCTCTATCAAGACTCAGTGGCCAATATTGCATGAATAGCTATTTGTGCTATTTGTGTCTTCCATAATATTAAGTGGATAACAACCCCCCTACCCCCCCCCCTTCAGAGTAAAGGAAAAGGAAGTATGAAAGACAAGAACATGTAGGGATAGCAAGTGATTGTAAACAAACTTTATGCCTATGGATTATGGGTTCTTGGCTTATTTCTTGATTCAATTTTGTTGACAGTTTATAATTTTTAATGTTTCGTTTGAACAGGTTAGATTTCTCACGAAAATATATCATCCCAACATTGATAAGGTAAGATTTGCTTTTTCTCTGCAACTCTTGGTGTTTTCTGAAGTTTGCTTTTGATTTGCCCTTCAATGTGAATTTTGCTTCCTCTTTGGCAGCTTGGAAGGATATGTCTTGATATACTAAAAGACAAATGGAGTCCTGCTCTCCAGATTCGGACTGTACTCCTGAGGTAATCTGACTGGGCTAGTGAAATGAACTTACCTAAATTTCGAAGTTCCTATCTTGTCTCTTGGCAGATTTAAATGCTGTGGATTGTGCCCTGAACCTTTTTCTTCCATCTCTTATTTGTCTTTCAAGTGAGTAGATCTTTACTGGAAGTTTTAATTTAAGGGGGAAAAAGGCCTTCTCTGATGGTGCGGAGTTTAGATAGTCGTTGACAAGATTTTATAAAATTTAGAACATATGGATAGTTTATACCGTTCAGTGTTTCTTAAAACCCTTTGATATCATAGAATGTACCTAGGTACCAGTACCACAGATGATATCATCTTGTTGAGGGGAATTGAGTCTGGTATTTTTGTCTGACACTGATTTATATGTTTGGTCCTGTTCTGTTAGCATCTAATGTAGTCAGTTTTACTTGATCATGTTGATTTATATATCCGACAACTTCTGCAGCATTCAAGCACTTTTGAGTGCTCCAAACCCTGATGACCCTCTCTCCGAAAATATAGCAAAGCACTGGAAAACAAATGAGGCTGAAGCCGTTGAAACTGGTGAGTTGACAGCATTTCTTTTGGCTCTCAGACACAAAAAATTCCCCTCAAGTCATTCAAGTCTATTGTTTGCCAACTTTTATTCATGAGAATATTGTTGTAATGTTGTGAACTATGCAGCCAAAGAATGGACACGTCTATATGCAAGCGGAGCATAATGACTTGGCCAGAACACAACCCCTCTGGAAATAACCTTTCGTAAAATGTTTGTTGTCAAATGTTAATTCAAAATCGAGTTGCAGGTTAGAAAACTGAATCTTAATGGGGACTTTCTGTAAGAAATGATGTTGAAGGGAGGGTATGAGATGGCTAACTCTTCCCATTATACCTTGAATTTCTCTGCTTGTCATAACTTCCCTTGAAATTGTATGAGTAAATGGGTTGTTTCTATTCTAATCATCTTGCATATTTGGAGTTTTTTCTTCCTCACTGATTGACAATAGTAACAAGGATGTTCCGGTGCCAGGAATTTCTTTATTTTTGTTCCTATGTGGCAAAAACTGCCATTCTCATGGAGAGTGTCATGTATGTGCACAGATTATCAAATTTCGTCTGTTGTACATGTTCAGGATGTTGTATTCACCCAAATTTTGCAGGGTAACTGGTAAGTGATTATAAACCATGGACGTTAATTCATAGATGCAAGGTTTAAACAGTTCAATGGCTAGCAGAAATTTCCGTGCTTTGAAGTTGGTGCTTTCTGGGCATTCCAGGATTCCTGGATGAGCAAGAATTGTGTTTCAGAACGGACCCGAATCATTCCTCGAGGAGCTTACGTAGTTACATGGTTCATTCTCAAGGAATATTAAGTCTTTATATTTGAATGAAGGCCCTTTGGTTACTATCGGTACAATAGATCTTTATAATCTTTATCTATTTCATATCTGAGGACCAGCTCTTTCTAATAAAAAACGCCTTCGCAAACATACTACTAAAAAATTTGACTGATAGAAAAGCATGTAGAAATTTGACCGAGGGAGAAGTGTGGTAGCAGTCGTTTATTTCCCCTGCTCGTCCCACCTCATTCAGTTTTTCCATTGAACTGTTGGCTCAGGCCTTGTTTTTTTTGTTGGTAAATTCAAATTTATCAACGACGACTAATTTCAATTCACATCAATCCACTTTAACCCAATTTATGAATTTCAAATAAAAAAATCCAACTTCCCATTATTGTAATCAACTTCTATCTATTATACAAAAAAAAATTCAACCCACCTCAACCTATTTTAACCAATTTTAACCCATTTCAACAAAAAAATAACCATTTCAACTTACTTTAATGCCCTTGATTCTAAGGTAGCAGTTGCAAGTGATGCCTTAGTATTTACTAACTACTATGCCTAGTTAATTAACACAATTAACAAGCTATTTCATGACCCGAGCTTTTCTTAACCTGCTGGCCTTGCTTCGTAACCTGAGTATATATTCTTTCTTACAGTAGCATATGCCTTCACTACTTCAAACGTGCTCACGAGGGCCCATAAAATATTTGACCCAAATCCAAGTTTATATTTTGTACGGCATTGTAAGGAGATGTAGTTTTACCCGTGAATTGTTTGTTTCGATTTAAAATTGTTAGGCCTTTATTATCCCATAGAGAGAAAGTAGACAACAGTTTAAAAATTCACTTTATTTCGATTAAGGGCGTGTTCGCCAACAGCATTTTGAGTAGCCTTTGGCGTTTTAACTAAGTCAATACACTTCTTAAGTAATTTTTAATGTTCGGCAACATATTATTTTGACTAGCATTTCAAGTAGCGTTTAGCGTTTTAAGCAGTGTTTCTGAAAAGCTAATAGTATTAATGTTTTGCATTAAAAAGTAGCGTTGCATATTTTTTTTGGGAAAAAATATCCTTTGGAAATTTTATCTTTGGAAATTATCCACATCCTTTTTTGTCAATTTACGTTATTCAGCTGACCCAACAGTTAAATTTATCGAACACATTTATTTCAACTGCTCATCTAAACAGCTATCCGCTAATAGGCAATAGCTAAATTAGAAACATTATCCGTTACCTGAACCGCTATTTACTATTTCAACCGCTAATTTTACCGAGCAGGCCCTAAGTGTAATTCAAGTTCAAAAGAATAACCAAAATATTTTGTATTTTTGGTTATCGAAAAAGCAACAAATTTGTGAGGGGGAAATCCAATCCAGTTAGTATGTATGTTCTATGTGAACTAAATCATTAATCATATTGATCTATAAGTTTCCTTGGATTTTGCGATTGACTTTTCCGTATATATGAGAGAGAATCATGACATACATGAAATATGCATGAAAATTGTATCATCTGATGTCAAACTATAACACGAAATGAATAAATAATCTGTGTTCACTCATGGTAGAGAGATTGAAAATTGAGTTCCATTTATAACTAAGACAGCTAATAGCGAATGTGTAGGATGCAGATTGTATTTTTTGTATTATTTTAGATACCATAAACATAATCCAACAGACCCCAGGTTGGTTGAGTTCTCACATTTTCTAATTTTTTTGTAATGATAAATATGAGTCATCTATTAGATCCCCTATTTTAGGGAAGACTCAACAGGCCAACTAGCCCAGGGGAAGGGGGACAAAGCTACCAGGGCCCATGGCTCAACCCACACACCCCCTCCCTCTTTCAATTTATTGGCAAAGGAAGGTCCCTACTTAAATTTGAACCTGGGTAGAGAGGATGAAACAAAGGCAGTCATGCAATCATGCCATCCTGCTACAAGCAGATCGGCTAGTTCTCACATTTTCTAATTGTGTTACATACATGTATCAACGCCACCTTTTGAAAAACCCTACTGTCCTCCTAGCCGTGCATCTTTCTTGTGCAGCAAGCAACCGACCTCCACCACAACTCTTCGGCAGCTCCTCGTGGGTCTTGAGGACCATCCTTCCTCCACCAAGCACACCTCCACGGTCGATGCCTTCTAGTCCCAATCCTTTTGATGATGAGTCTGCTGCCACAGCTCCTCGCATGACCTCTCTTCCCTAATAGTGTCTTTGAAATTGACGACCCTAGTCGACCACCACCACCATCCGCTTCTTCTCTTCCCAGCCCCAGCCTTGATCATATCATAGCAAAGTTCCAAGCTTTTAATCTGGCTAACCCATGTTACCCATCATCCTCCACCATCGACCCTTATCCCGCCCTTCTACTCATTAATATCGCCAGTGTGGTTAACCAACACCCCAAGAAGCCCGAATACTTTCTCAATTGGACAACCCAATTCAGTTCTCATCTTCTTTCTCATGGCTTACATGGCTTTGTGGATGGAACCATCTTGCCGGCCACGACCATGATTCACGACTCTTCTGGTTGCCCCGTGAATAATCCCACTGTCATTACTGGATTCGCATTGATAAGCAAATTCATTCATGGATGGTTGCCACAATATCCCATGACGTTATATATGGTTGAGGTGCGTGATTTACAAAACGTCTATCAGATTTGAGAGCGTTTGAATCAACGTTTCTCGACTGGTGGTGGTATGGCTCGTTGCCTTGAGCTGAAGCGCAGCCTCACCAACATTCGTTAGGAGGAGAGTCACAGCGTGCAGGCTTATCTTCGTGAAATCAAGGTTATTGTAGATTCTTTGGCTGCAATAAACAATCCTCGCTCTTAGCAACAAGAGCTTGTTCAATACACCCTGTTTGATACTAATCTCTCACCTTCGCTGAATTACGATCCAAACTCATATTATATGAGCAAAGAGTTCTGTAACTAGTGTCACTGTAGGTAATGGTACTCAATTGCCAGTATCACATGTTGGCCAAACGCATTTAAAAACTTTTGCCAAACCCTTGTTTTTATGGAACATTTCTTAAATCACAGTACAATGTTGTTATCTGTTTGTCAATTATGTAAGGATAATAATTGCACTATTAATTTTAATATTCTTATATTTTTATTGAGGACAATGCAACGGGGATAACACTACTGAATGGTGCTGGTGACCACAACATCTATAGTATTCTGCCTTCCTCCCATTATGCTTTTGCACTTTTACTGCTCCATCTGATTCTTGGCATAGTCGTCTGGGTCATTGTGGGTCTGGGATCTTGGATTGTTTGAAGTCGTAACATTTAATTTGTCTTGGGTCCAAATTTGGTAATAAACGTGTTTCTAGAGGTTAGTGTTTACTTGTATTTTAGGAATTTTTAATTCAACCAAAAAAAAGATGACTATTGAATAGCTTTATAGGAGGTTTGATTGAATGGTTAAAATATTTGAAATACATTGTATAGTATAAAAAAGAAGACTATTAATTGTTATACATGAGGTTCGATTTGATGGTTAAAATATGCGAAGTATATAGTACAAGCGTGATGATACATGTCTTAGTGAAAGACAATTTAAATGTCTTGTCTAAACTCAAATTAATATGTTTTATAATTTAGAAACACCAAATTTTTATGAATGACAGCTTATTATGAGTTATAAGACTTTAATATGTGTTAGTTACGCCAGCAAATACAAACTGACACCCTAACCGGATCAACTCTATCCGTGAGGCATATCATATGTATAATTTTGTAAATGCGAAAGATTATGTATAAAAGGATGATTCTACATAACTTATAAGTTTTGACATCCTTCCACTATTCAATCATATCATTTTTTTTTTTCAATTTAATATGCAATAAGGTACATTTTAAGTACAAATAAGACACCTAAAAAGTGTTTTGTAGCAAGACGCTTATCATTTTGTATATTACAATATGTCAGGTGTATCTCAACCTGAAGAAAATAGGAGTGCTAATAGTTTCCCTCTCTTCCTAAAAACTGGTGGAGCATCGCAAGGGAGAGAGAAAAGAGGAGGGTCAGATGTATATGATATGCCATCTCTGTACCTTATTTTCAGTGCAAAGGGATGCGTTATGCGGAAACAGGTGGAATCTGAATTCAAATATCTAATAACAAATTTCAAAGACTTTACCAATTGACCTAACTGACACAAATATTTTTGTTTCTCGTTTTAAACCGGAAAAGAAAAAAATACAAATGCTTGTTCCTTTCATAAAAATGGGGGATAAAGAGACAAATGGGAGGCATACCATGTTTGAATCTCTGTCCTAGAAATTGCCTACCCAATTTTGGCGTGGAAGAGTGGTTCAACTTCAACAACAGCATGACACCACATGACAATTAATTAAGGGATTTTAACGACCTTATTAAACGAGTGATTAGCCTGTTTTCTCTCCCCCTTGCTACCACCAAGCCAACTTGTACATAATGCAAGTATAAGAAGTTACCTCACTTTTCATTTTTCGTACAATAATATTATTGCATATTAAGAAGGGGGGAAGATGGCTAGATTTTTGTTGGGGGCTATAGCCTTTTGCCTTTTGGCCATCTCTGCCAATGCCCGAGTTCAAGGTCAAGGTCAAGACTTCGAGATCCATGGCCACGTATATTGTGACCCATGTCGTCTCCAATTTAAGACTAATCTTAGTTATCCCTTGGATGGTATGTATTTTACTACATCGTTAAAATCTTTTCCCTTTTCCCTTTTTCGGGCTTGTTTGAAACTAGACTTGATAAAGAAACATTTTTTTTTTTGGTCAAATTTAAATCAGATCACCTTGGGGAAACCAAGAAAAAAGAGTATCGGGTCAGGCCTTTTTTGAAGTTTGTCTAAAACATGAGTTTAGGTCATTTGAGTTAGATAATTAGATGCACATTAATTTTATCAGATTGTCCAATAATATTTATTCTATCCGATTTGGGATCTCTCCTTTTATGGAGGGATCAACTTCGAATATTATAGAGATATATTTGTATATTACGTTGTCTAATGTTATTTCACCCCCCAATCAAACATAATGTTTTAAACTATGAAAATTAATCTGCTCATTTTTTTTCTTGTTGAAACGAATACAATGGCATGCAGCTATGCAGCTGAAAATAGAATGCAAGAACAGGGACAATAAAACAACAACATTCACGTCAGAAACTAAGAGTCGACCCGACGGGTACTTCGTCGTGAAAGTTCCCGGAGACCATGAAGAAGATATCTGCGAAGCAATTTTGACACCGAACAAACATCCTCAATGCAATGAGATCATGGCCACTCGAGACCGAGACCAGGTCAGCCTGGCGGACAATGCCGGGGTGGTCGGAAATGTCCGGTATACCAACGACCTTTTTTACATGACCAAGGACGCTGACAACAGATGTGAAGCGATCTATGAGTCACTGTGGGATGATGTTAGTGAGCAGGACTACTGATACAAAATGGATATGCATGTTGTCATTCTAACCCCTCTTCTTTCCCAATAATAACAGTAATGAAAACCATAAAATTATTATGGTAACATTCATCTATGATTATTGACCCTGTTTGACAAACAGCTATTATCTGTTTGTATTTTTTTCCGATTTTTCCATTTTTCCCTTGGTGTGAAGGAGGTGCAAAATTTTCACAAAGACTTAACCAATATTTTTAAACCCTAGAGTAGTGTCTATAGGGGTATTGTGTAGACTTCTACTTTACATTTGTTTGACAACATATTATAAACAGTTTAAAGTGTTGGATTTTGATCTAGGAATATCTCATGCAGCTTTATGGAAACAAAAAATTGGATTAATAAGACAAAAAATAGTATAATATACTCAATTGTCATGTCTCTCAGAGAAAATCTTGACATTCATGTACCCGTGAACAATACACAGGCGTAATAAACAACTTGTTATGTTTATCAGTAATGTAGAGAGAGTTCATTTTTGAAGTTATTTGAAGTGGGTCTACACTCCATATATTCGACCGCTGATTCTAATGCCATTAAATTTGAAGTGGGTCTACACTCCATGTATTCGACCGCTGATTCTAATGCCATTAAAACTGTGAGAATCCTACTCATAACTTGCTGTGTATGTCAGACGGTTTCATGCTTAGTGGTTTTCAACATTCTAGCTAGTGCCCTAGTGGCTACAAGCTTTGAAGACAACCAGAAAATAGGCCACACTAGAACCTCCTGACATTGTTCGAGTTCAGGCTAGGAAAAAGTGTTAAGAAATCAATCCCATTAACTATAAAGGGCCTGTTCTTTTTGTTGGTAAATTAGGGATAAAAGTCCCATCAACTATGAAGGACCTGCTCTTTTTGTTGATAAATTAAGAGTATAAGGGTGCAGTAAGTTAAAATAGATTGAAGTACGTTGAGTTAGGTTAAACTGGGTTAAATTTTTTATGTGATAAATTAAACTTGATTAAATAGTGAAAGTAATTTGAAGTAAGTTAAAGTTGACTGAAATAAACTGACGTAGGTTGAAATAAATTAAGGTTGATATTTTAAAATTGACCCACGAAAAGAACAAACCCAAAGCGTTCGACAAATTTTTATGAAAAACATATTACCAGCTTCACGGATTTTTATTTTTATTTGTAAGAGAAACCAATCAGTGTGAGAAACTCCAGTGGGATCTACTTAGGCATTAGTTTTGCCGGTCGCCATTGTTAGCTTGTGCAGGAATCTTAAACAATCGTGCTACCTTAACTCGAACCCTCAATGCTTTTATGATTTCCACTGAGGGGATCTAGATAGGCCTTGACGCATTCAATAACTTATGTAAACATGCTCGACATGAGGTTGAGGAGAGTAGATTAACATTGACTGCAGGTACAAAACACCAACATAGAACATCCTGATTTTGCACTTTAGCATACACACGCAAGATCAAAGTCCAAACCAAGATAAACGGATGACCAGTTACGTTGTCCTTTGTAGTCCCTCAAATGACAATAACTCGAATGTTTTATTAACAACATCAGGATTAGGCACTACTCTTCAGAGCCCCTGCCTGAGTCAGCAAAGGCTTCAACTTTCCTTCCCTATGCATAGCAGTAGTAGCTGCGAGGCCACAAATGACAAAAAGATCAATATATGTCATCAACTTCGAGCTGTTACATATCTTCTGATAAAAACAGCATAAAAGTGATATTATAGTCATACCATCACATCCCCCAATGTGGTTCCCGCCAATGAACACATTTGGAACAGTTCTCTGTCCGGTCCACTCCGCAAGTGCTGCCTGTATATCACTTCCATCACCTTCAACACACAATGACGCCTAATAAGTCCCAATAACATCATTCACAATGCCCCTTCCCCTCATCCCCCAAAACGGGTGAGAAAAGGGAACAAACAGAAGAGACATGTAGCTATTTCAAGCTGAATTTTGTAGATTAACATCCAAAATAGAATTCTCGTCCAGATGCATTTGGGACACAATCCAGTAAAGGCTTCAGCAGTTCTTGAATGAGCATAACAAAGGACACAGACAATGAATTGGTAACTCTTGAGTTTCTTGGTGAACTTCTAAGTTCTAGTACCATCCTCGACAATGAATTGGTAACTCTTGAGTTTCTTGGTGAACTTCTAAGTTCTAGTACCATCCTCCCATGCAATGGTTTAACTTAAAACAATCATATTAAACAATAGTGTGCAAAGTTAAACAAATAAAGAGGATCCCCTTTCTAAAGTTGCTTTTTAGTAACATCCACCCTTGCTGGGTGGGGTGACTTTTTTTTTTTTGGGAATAAAGCAGAATTCATGGTCTACCCATTAAGCATGATTAACATCAATACAAAATAGCAGCAAAGATACATAATTTACAGCATTTTTGCCTACAAAAAACCAAGGATCTATTCACTGACTTAGAGGGGTGACAAGTAACATATACCATATACACCCAACATCAGAGTTAAGATAATATTAAGTTGAGACATATTCCCCAGGATCCATAAAGTAAAACCTCAGCCGTCGGATATCAAAGATTTTTCTCCCCTATGGTCTCAGTAAACAAATTCTACCAGAGTAGCAAGCAAAGGCTTACTCTCATTCCTATACAGGATTACAAGTACTTTGCAAAAATTCTGAAAGCAGATATTTACCTGAAGTCACACATAGATATAATAGCAGCAAATGAATGATGCTCAAATGCGGATCCTATAAGAACTATGTTAGGAACTAGGAGGTAAACATCCTTCAGAAAGAGGGAGGCATTTTATTTCGGAAGGACTACTTGCATAAAACATCTGTATACAATTGAAGATAACATACGATAGAATATTTTTTTTTTTCCCCGGGGGAAAATGACCCCCTGCATAGAGCCCTATGCGGGGTCGACTATAGGATTTAGCAGGCCTGGACCCTGGGAGGTTAGCTGACATAACCATGGCAGTTATGCAAACCATAATCTGAACTCCCAGGACTGGAATCTGGTAGGCAGGGTGTGATTGCTCTTAGCAAGTGAAGTACTGCTCAGGTTGTTGAGAGGGGGGGGGGGGGAATCAACCTACCTCACATACGCTCAAGTGAGTTCCATCCCAAAAACAACCAGCATAACATAAGGTAAATTGGCCACTCATTTTTAGTGATACAGTTCCAGCCTTAAGTCAAATGAAGTCACAACTCAGCATAAAATGTTAACTAATCCTCCCTCTTCATCTCTCTCACTCTAATTTAATTGTTGAAATTTGGAATGGTAGGATTGGAAGAAACTAGTCTCTAGTTCTCCTCCAGTCTGCTTAAAAATAATAATAACAAAATTGCACAGCAGGGCCAAACAAGCATTCACGTCAATAAAACCCTTCAGCAGCCTTTTAATTCAAGTGACTGTTTCATCAAGCTCTCAGGCCTAGAAGCCACAATTTGGGCAGCCAACAGTTTTATAAATTTCTTGTCAGAATCCAAAGTACTTCCAGAGAAGCTCTATCAAAGTTTATTATGGAACTTTTAGTACCTCGTCATGAATATATGGTTACTAATACTACCTAATGTAATAGTGAGAGGGGGGGGGGTGGGGGATTTTGTCATGTCAGCTGCCAACACATATGGTTATTGATCATACCATACTTTAGGAATTGCATATTCCATTGCACTCTTTTGGGCTCGATTAGCATCATACTTGATGAATTTTTAGATCAACCCAGAATCAAGAAAAGGATGCTTCTGCTCACTAACTGAAAGCTACTCATTGCTGAATCCGACCCGGAAGAATATGGGGGCGTATAACATGTAACAGGCCGATTTGGTCTTTCACACCAAAGAAATAAATGAAATTTGACAGGAATGACTTCTTAGAAAATTAAGTGATCAGTCTGGAACAGGCATACACATTGACATCCTGATCAATAAATATTCTGACGACAGGAATAGGAAGACCATAGAACTGTACCTTTAAATGGCTAGTCCACGATGCTCGACAAGAAAGCTCATTTCAGGTACGCACAACGGGAATGTAAACTTGCCAAGGAAAAACAAAGGAAAAACAAAAATCCTGCCCCTGATGGAAACCCTTAAGCTGTGTCAATGCCTCAAATACCCGCTTCACACACTAAACAGTCAGACATGGGTACCTACACTGGCCCCTTCATTTTAGACCAAAAATGGGTTAACTTTTCCGGAAAATCAGCGAACCGGACACGACACACATGCCCAGCACTCGACACTTCAACATGGGTATGGCTAAGTCCGACTAACACAGCACTTAACCCACAGAACGCTTCCCCTGGGGAAGGGGGATTAGCTCGATTGATAACCAATTAAACAAACCCTAAATTAACCCAATTACGAACCATTCTTAAAAAAGGACTAGTCAACTAAACAACAACCAACTAACCCAAAATAACACCACAAGGGGTGAAGAAAGAAGAAAGACAGAAAGAGAAGACTAACTCTCAGAGTCCAATTCAATAGCCTTGAAAGAGACACCCAGTTCAGAAAGCAGCTTCTTGACGTCTACGCAGAAGGGACAGTACGTTTTGCTGCATATGAATTGAAGATCAATCATCAACAATCAATTGAATTCGACATCAATATCAAACATCACATAGAATAGAAATGGATGAATCATAAGAGAGAGAAAGGTGAAAAAACTGCCTGAAGACGACAACTGGGTTGGTTGATACAAGTTGTTTTGCCTTCTCCATGGCCATCTTCTCAGTCAATCAATCAAAGATATCAAATGTCGAAAACCCTAAACTCCCAGCTTAGATATTTCCTACTTTCCCTTTGGTTGGTGCTATTTGCTCAGAACCTGTATGTGGGTATTAATATAGAAGCTTGCATTTTGTTTTTTTTTTTTTGGGGGGTTGGGGGGCGTTGGACACTTTCGGTTGTGTTCTAGAAAGATCCTCACTATAAAAAAAACAAAAAGGCAAAAAGGCCCTCTATGAAATGGATTATAGAATGAGGATAAGTTTGGAAAATACAAAGTGGACCTCGTCACCAATGGCTTAAACGAGATAAATTTTTTATAAATGTTCAAAAAATGATGATTTGACATGTTTTTATAGTATTTTCTCTATTAATAAATATTTCTTCTCTGTTTGTGAGTACTAGTATGGGCTCGTGTTAT
>JAKOGI010000262.1:519252-566752 GCA_029747015.1 Carnegiea gigantea | reverse complement strand
GAACATAGGTAATGTACGTATCTGGTCTTTGAAATTCTCTCTCTTTTATAATAAAGAATATGCGTTGGCAGCTTGAAGCGATAGATGTGGCCTCATTCCTGCTTTACATATGTAATTCTTTTTCAATTAGCGCAAGATTACAAAATGTCATTGAATTCCTTTGAGTTAATAGATAATTGAAATCCCTTGAACTTTGTGCTAACCATCAGCATGTAAATGTTAAAGTTATTGACTTGGCTTTATTTTGTTTTTGTTTCCATTCCTTTCCTTTATACTATTCATCATTTGCTTAATGAATATTATAAACATGTAATGAGGTAATGATGTTATCATCATCTTATTCTAACATTTGGTATAATTACTTATCATTATCTTGTTAAACTATTAGTAGTAATATCATTACGGGTCATTGTTATTCATACTATTTCTTTGTTATCGCAACATTTGAACTGTGGCCATTTTTATCCATTCCCAAAAACGTAACATGATGAACTCATATAATCATATTTCGTCAAACATAACATCCTAATCAAAATCCATAAATCAGTGAATACACACTTTGAATTCATAACTCACAAAGTGTACCTCCAAAATTCATGAAATTTTATCACAAATCTCCAAATAATATAATTTTATGTATATTCTCCCGTAAAATTGCTACAATATTGTCCAACCCAATAGCTCACAACAGTCAAATCATTAATCGAATTTCAGCATAAATTTACCAGACAGATTTAATCTTAATTTCTTGACTTCGAGACCATAGTGGATGAATTCATAACGTAATTATCAAGTCACGATATCCCAATTCATCAAACATCATAACTAAACATGAAATTATACAATTGGTTTCTACCCATTAACTGCAGTGTTCTTAATCATAAAACATCAATACTCAAATTTTTAAGTCAAAGAATCAAGAATTACTCACCTTGAATTTGTTTTAAAATCAAAACCTTAATCTTTTCCTCATCCTCCTTCTCCTTCTTCTTCTTCTCCTTTCTTTCTCTCTCCTCTCTCTTCTTTCTCTCTCTTCTCTTTCTCTCCTGCGTGAAGTGTGTGTGTATGGCAAATGAGCCACCCCCCAAAATATATATAGCCTAACTTTTAAAAAAAATCTTAGATTTTTTTTTTTTTGGGGGTTGGGGGCCGGTCAAACCGACTTTGACCGGTCAAAGTCAGTTTGAACGGTCACACTGACTTTGACTTTGACTTCTTTTTTTTTTTTGGGCGCTATAATAATATTGATTGGTTTTATTTCGTTCTTTCACCATTGAATTAATACTTTCAGATAAAATTACTGAAAAAGATTTTCAAAGCTTTTGATGTAAAGTTGTAAGAGGCATTGCCATGTTTAACAGATGTTCCATTATTCAGTAGCATTTTAATGAAGCATTTTAATGAATTATTGGAAGAGCCAAAATCCATTTCGAGGCCATTCTTCCGATTCAACCTGCAGTGGTATGAATATATATATATATAAAGAAAATGCTGAATTGAAATGAAAAATGTTGGATTGAAATGGGGGCCCAACATGATTAATTCATAATTAAGATGATTCAATGTAATTAATATGAATATTAGGGTCGGGCCGTTACATGTGAGACCTGTGAATTTTTATGAATTTTAAAATTTAAAATCAAATTAATTCAACTGTTTTAAAATTTAAAATAACGTGAATAATTGAAAGGTCAGGATTCACTGTTGAGTTTAATTCTACGGTTACTACTTGCAGAGCAAAAAAATAAAAGAGGGCAAGGAAGCAACTCTTCTGTACGAGTCAGGTTTCGATCCTGGAGCCTGTGAGACCTGTGAATTTTTATGAATTTTAAAACTTAAAATCAAATTCATTTTTAACTGTTTTAAAATTTAAAATAATGTGAATAATTGAAAGGTCAGGATTCACTGTCGAGTTTAAATCCACGGTTGCTATCTACTGAAACTCCACAAATCACTCTCCATGCAGCATTTGAGAATTCTTCAATTGTGAGCACTCTACGCATTTTAACATTTGTTATATAAAGATTTATATACTCTCTTTTGATGGTGGTGCTATCTCTCACTTTGAAGCATTCTCTCAAGTCAGTTTCATTATTTTTTTGCTCGCTTGAAGCTGAATTGTTAATTGATCGTTTGTAATGGACATCTAGTCTTCAACTATGAATTACAAGTGCAGATGAATCTTTTCAATGCAAGATTATACAAGTTGTGTAAATCTTTTTGTTAAAGATTACATCAAGAAGCATTAATTGAGTGAAAAAAGAAATATTTAGAAGTATATTAATTAGTTTACTCAATTGGAAGATTTATTTTCTTATTTTATTTATGTATTTGTCTGAGTAAGATGTTTATTTTAAATACCATATGACTTAATTATCGTTTGTCCAAAAACGGGACCGTAAATCACCCATACTTTTTTTGGGTGGGGGATCCATATAAGCCATAAAAACCCATGCAATATAAATCACCTATGACTTCTTTTTTTAAATAACGACAGGCAAAAATGAGGCTTAGTTTATTGCTCTATTTGTCCAGTTTTCTGCACTGAAACTTGATTTGCATCCAAATATGGGCAGCCCACCCTTTCCAAATCATTCTTCATTTTACTGTCTTTTTTTTTGGGGGGGGGGGGGGGAGAAGGGATAAGGAGCTTGACAGTCAAATTGATCTGTACTGCTGTACAGAGTGACAATCAGGTCAATTTCATTTGCTCAGAATGTGGCCGACAATCAAGATACTCTGCTCAGCTTAAAGAATATTCTATATTCAATTACATTACATTACATTACACACACCAAAAAGGACAAGTATAGCAAAATTTATGACAGGACACATTATGAAGTTTGATCAGTGTCACCAGGTTCCTGAGCACTTGGCCTTTCAGATGACAAATCAAGCTCTTCAGGTTTTGCATCATTCCCCGTGGAATCTCCAAAGACAGAGTTTAGGGCGAGCTGCCCTGAATAAAGGAACAGACCAACAGAGTTTATTCCAAACACAAATGTTGCAAGGTAACACAGTCCGTTGATTATTGTCCTGCAAACAGCAAGGGATAGGGTTCAGAAACTGTGTGAATTGAGGCTTACCATCTAAGAGAAAAATTTGGGGTTTTCGTACCTTATTGTTATAGTAATTTGACGAACCTGAAAAGTCGGGACAGCGAGATGTTAGGACAGGATGAATCCCAATACGTGGAGCCAAGAAAGCATGAGCAAAAACACGTGAATTTGATTGATAAATATTTCTACAAGAAATACATGCATTACTAAGATACTAAACTGTAAATTCAAACACTTGACCTGAAGAATTTTTAAGATTGAAATCCATGTAGGCATATACTCCATAGACTGATATATGTCACAGCATGTTCCAAGGACTCTGTTTCTCCTTTAAGGCCTACTCTCGGATATTGAGAATTTATAGTTCATGACAGTTGGAAGCCTCAACTAAGCTAGAAAAGACTTTCTTTTCTTTCTTTTTTTGGGGTTTTCTTTGTTTTGGTTGGGGGGGGGGGGGGGGGGGAGGAAGGGGGGTGGGATTGACTGGGAGACTAGTGCACATGATACAGTGATGCACTCAATTACTCATCAGATAGATCACCCTTGGGGTTATGGAGGGAAACTAACGAAATGTTATGTCCTTTACATGATCCACTCAATTACCCATAACAGTTACATCATTAGTGAGGCTATGGCAGGAAAGTAATGGAATATGTTGTGTTCTTTGCGTGTTTTAGTTTGTGATGCCAAAAGAATATGCATAATAAGTGCAGGGACTTTGTCCCAAATTGATGATACAAGACAAGGATACGAAGTCTAGAGGGTTCGATGCCCAAAGAATAAAGAACAATGCATTCCACTTTTAGGGTTTAAGTGCAAACAAGTATTGCACGTAATCGTTGGCATTCCTAACTCAGCAAGTTATATGGTGCAAGTTTTGGGAGGTGCATTTTAGCCAATTTGGCAACTTCAAACTAATGCTTAATCCGACCACAAGAACAAGTGGAGGCTTTTGCCCAAAGTATGGTCATGATTTTGGTAAGTGCAGATTTTAGAAAATTTCTGACATTTTGATGGTCCATTTATTTGATCTCTCTTTCTCTCACCTCACACTCTCAAGCTGCTTTAAGGCGCATGAGACACATTGCCGACAGTATGGGTGAGATGTGACTCCGCAGACCCCCCTTTTCTATCCTCTACTACAAACCCAAAAGTGGAAAACTTTGGTCCTACAAAGAGAAGGAAACAAATTCCTCATAGAAGAACCAGAAAGTTTCCATGCAAAACAGGGGTACTTTTTTTGGGGGGGGGGGTTCTTTCTGGGCTCTACCAAACCTGAGCTGTAAGATTGAGGGTAAAAAGAAATGAAGAATGCTCATCCTTTGTCGAATCCATACCACAACACAAGTAGATGAAAAGCATTGGAGAGTTCACGCCCTCAAAATTTCTTTTTCATATCAAATTTTGAAGCCTTTTCAACCCGTTTTAGTCTGTGTCCGACACATGTGTCGAGTTATATTCTTTATGAGCACATTTAAGACACATGTATGCAGGCCAAAATACGTGACAGGAGTACAGAGTGTTGAGGGAATTCCATGACCCTATAAGGAGACCCAAAAATTGCGGTCAAACACCACTAAGGAGAACCATATACAGGACTTAACTCCCACTACATTTTCTATTCACCTCAACCAAATGGCATTGTCTCATTGGGAGTACAGATACAACAAAAATATACATTCCCTGTCGCACAACAGGTATGTTTGCCCCTGAAACCAGTCTTATTGATGCCACTTCAAAAGCTTTAGGCTCATCATGTAAACTACCCCAGGGTCCCCAGATCTCCTTTAAAAAAACAGACATAAATTTCATACAGCGGCCACCATTAAGTTGGAACTTAAAAACATCATTGTAATTCTCAAGAATTACCAATGCCCAAGGGATAGTTACAACGTTGTGTATACATCAATAAAGAAGATGGGACACCCCTCCCCTCCGGAGAGGGAATGCGGCCATTGCTAAACCTTTCCAACTACTAATCAAAACAGCATCTGCATGGGCTAAAGCTAAGAAGCCTAAAGACATGCATTCTGGCAACCTATAGCATCTGAAACTGCCTAAACAAATACCTAGCAAACAGGTAAGGTAAAGGGAACACAGACATGCAAGGAAACAAAATGAACATAGAACTAATGTCCCTTTTTCATTCTCTTTCCTTCCCCTCCACCAGCTTTTGAACCGTTGCCTTTTGGTAATTGAACTATAGTCCATGCTAAAAAGACACAAGAAAGCTGGTAGAACTAATGTCCCTCCCTCTGGAATAAAGGGGCATGATGGACAAGAAGTTAGCACGACAAAATAAAATAAACAGTAATAATTATGAGGCACAGAACATCATGTGCCAGGTTCAGCCATTCGTTGGTTAATGATCAACCGTATTGAGCAAGTTGAGAGTACTTGATTGATAAACTTCTAAGTATCCTACCAGTTTCAGGTAGCATTATCAACAAATCACTAGATTGGTAGCATGGAAATACTACTTCCTTAATAAGCCAGGGTTCTTTTTCTTTTTTTTGGGGGGGGGGGGGGGGAGGGATTGTGAACTATCATGTACATGATGATACAGCCTCATGAATGAAAGGAGAAAAGGACAAACCGAGTAGACGTCGGACATAGTTTGTTGATTAAGAGCTGCCTCAATAGTAGTTGTGAACTTATACAGGATGAGTGCAATAATACCAGCTGTAATTCCTCCTAACAATGCCTGGGCAGGTGATGGAGGAGCTTTGGCTTCAGCTGAGATCGTTCCAATCGCTTTCAAGCTATCCAAAGCCTCATCCTTCAATGTTTTCTTTGCTCCCGAGGACCTTATTCTCTAACACCACGAACATCCACCCATAAATGACCAACACAGACGACAACAAAAGCAGATATCTGTTTTCCTACCAATGATAATCTACATTAACGGGTCTACAGCTACAAAAATCTTAACTTTTGCAACCCAATTGCCATAAGACATGAACTAAGAATGAATGCAAGGAGTTAGAAGCCATCAAATCATACCAACAAACCAATATAATCTCGGAACCATAACTTAGACCGGCAAACGTCAACGCCCATCGAAATACAGCACTAGTAGGTTTACTTTGTAAATGTCTACAAAATTTTTTAAAAAAAAACTCCACTGATGCACGACCTATGCTAATAATTAAGAATAGGACTCCACTGAAGCACGAGCTACACTTAACAATTCACGGGGTTTAGGTATCACCCCATCTTACTGAAAACTGGCAAAACACACCCATCAAGTCGAAAATCAAAATTAAACACGACCCACAAATCCCATCACCCCAATTCAGGCATAAGTATCGATAATCAACCACAATCATCCAAAGAACGAAAAAAAAAAGTTTCTGCGCAACTGCAAATTACCAATTCCTTAGCACGTTTGGCTCTGCGACGAATTGAGCGAAAGAGAAAGATGGTAATAGCCCCAGTGAGGAGGACGCTGGTAGAGACTTGGAGAGGAGTAGGGTCATCAGTGGTGGCGAAAATGGAGGGCATGTCAGGTGAAAGCTGGATAGGCCCATCTTCAGGAGGCGCAAAAGTAGGTGAATCAGGAGGCTGAGCATCAGCCACGGCTGCCCATGGCTCGGAATTGGGGCGGAGGTGGGAGGAGAGAGTGTGGGGCTTAGTGGGTTTGTAGAGGAAACTGAGAGAAGGGATTAGAGAGGGGTTATGGAGGAGAGAAGAGAGAGTGAGCAACGAGTTCGGAGGGGAGAGATGAAGATGAAGCGATTGCAACATTTGTGAGCTTCCTTCAATGGCGGTCTTCAAGGGAAAAAAGAAAAATCTGTTGTGGGGGTTCACAGTTGGCCTTTCATAGATTTAGGGAATTTCCAACCAGAGCTCCTACATACTAGTAAAAGTTTCACAGTTTTAAAATTTATATTTTTTTATGTTTAAATTAATAAAATTTATTTCAGAATAAATAAATTAAATATTATTAATAGCATTTACTATTAAATATATTTTATTAGTTTTATGTTTTCAATTTTGTTTTTGCATATTTGATTTTATATAACTTAAAAATAATTTTTATTTTCAGAATGAAATAATATATACTTTATATTTCTGAAAAATGTATTAATTTATTTTAAACTCTCTAAACATTGATTAGTTAAATATGCTTCAAGTATTTATAGAACAAAATTTCCAACCAAAAAAAATAAAAAGGCCAAAATAGCTGTTGGGTCCCAAAACCAAGGTCCAACAGCTACTTTGGCCCAATCTCCCAAGCCTCCCCAGCCCTGGTCCAATGGTCACTTGCTTTTCCTTCTTTTTTTTTCGTCACCATTAAAACGCAGCGCTCCACGTACAAAGCCCGCACGGAACACTGCGTTTTGATCCAAAAAACGACCCCAAAAAAAAACCACGCAGGGCAGAACGCCCCACCATCCTGCCACACATTTCTCCCCGTTTCCTAGGCTGCCAGAGCACCCTTGACACGCGGCGCCCACTTACTCCACGCGTTCCTACAACCGAGAATGCTTTTAGATTGCTCCCCTATGTGTGATGGTGCACCAATTTCCATATCTCAAGATTCATTTCATGAAATGTAAGATTAGATTTTATCATTATTATCCGTTATTTCAACTGATAAAATTATTGAGTATAAAACTTTGATCAACTAGAGTGATTAAGAAGCTCAGATTTCTCGTTATTTGGTGAAGCGGACCAAGTGGCTAGTAGATTAGCAAATTTAGAAATATCTCGGGAGTCGAGTTGGTTTTTTTCTTTCAGTCTCCTCCGTTGTTGGCTATGAGGTGATCGCATGCATATAATGTGTGTGTCACGTGGCGCTCACTTATTAGAAAGTAATAATGTTTTCTTGCGCTCCGATTCTCTTATACATTAAAAATAAAATTCTTCAGAGTTAATACTTTTTCAACTCTTCAAATTTGACAGATTTTTTTAATGAATTTTTCATAAATATTGTCAAAAATTTTTAATATTTAAAGCAAAACAAAATTTCTTTAATCAGTAAATAAACTGTGATATCGTTTAATTCGAAAGACTGGGGTGATAAATGATGATTTTTTAAAAATATCTTGAGAATGCGATAAATTTTTGAGTTTTACTTTGAATGTCATTAGTGACAAGGATACTATTCGTACTCCCCAACTCTTCTCTCTTCCAAAAACTCTCAACTTCTACAATTTTTGTGTTGGGAGGGGCTATCATTGACATTTTAGTTGATAATAACACCTATTTTCGTTAAATTTCGCATCGATGATCACTCTAATTGTAGTTCTTTCTACTAGTAAAGTCCTCTCTATTTGAAAGAGTACTCTTTTAGCTCGGAAATTTTGATTTGTCCTTGTTCTTGACGTTCAAAATGAAGTTTGATATTTAAATCACTATGGCATGAGTGGTGAGGTGTTTTTTTTTTTTTTTTTTTGGGTCAACAATGTTTGGTACGTTCCAACTCAATAGCAGCGCCAGAATGGTTTATGGAGCTTTCAATTCCCTTTATGCCATTATTAAAAAAAGCCATTACCACTAGAGCTGGTAAAAAAATTCGTACCCATCTAAAATTCGTCCCAATGGGTGTGGGTATGGGTGGTAAAAATTAAAAAAAAGGGATATGAGATAGGTATTACTAAAATAGGTAGGGGTATGGGCATAGGTATAGGTTCTATCCGTCTCATACCCACCCCATACCCGTTTCATCAATACCTGGCCCGTACGCGTCTCATACCCGTTCAATATAAAATTCATACTCATTTGTTTAAAGGTCTAATTTGTTACTTGTACTTGAATGTTTTGCTAGTTGCTTTGAGTTGTATGATGTTGAAGATTTCGGCGGAACATTTTGTTTAAAACTGTAATTGTCAAGTGCTAATTTATTGCTTTGATTGACAAACTTTTAGTTATATTTAATGTGATATGATACATTATTGGAAGCTTGGTGTTAACTGTTAATGTAACATATTGACTATTTGATGTCAAATATGGGTACAAAATGGGTTTAATTCTTTTTTGTCTATATGTACCCAAATAAAATTCACATACCCGCTATACCTAGTGGGTGTGGGTTTGGGTGTGGGTTTGGGTATAACTTTACAATACCCGATAGATATGGGTATTAATTTTGAAAAATGGTATAACTGAGGGTACGCCTAATCCCGTCCCGTACCCACCCCATTACCACTCCTAATTCCCACTGCATATCCTATTATGAGACGTAATTTTTCAATATAAATTTGATGACATATTGTATTTCAAACAGGCTGAGAAATTATTTCTCTGCCATTTAAACATGCTTGATGAACTGCTTTTGGAACCTCTTTGGTCTGATTCGGAAAAACAGATGGTTCAGGTAGCGGATAGCGGTTCAGGTAGTGGATATCTGTTTAGATAGTGGATAACGCTTCTAATTTAGTTGTTAGCGGATAGTTGTTTAGATGAGTGGCTAAAGAAAACGTGTTTGGTAAATTTTAGCTTTTGGATTAGCTGATTAATATAAATTGATATAAAATGATATAGATAATTTTCAAAGATAAAATTTTCAAAGGATATTTTTTTGCCAAAAAATAAGAAACGCTACTTTTGAATGCCAAAAAATAATACTATTAGCTTTTCAAAAATACTATTTAAAACGCTAAACACTACTTGAAATGTTAGTCAAAATACTAGGTTACCGAATACTAAAACTTACGTAATGAGTGTATTGATCTAGTCAAAATACAAAACACGGTTGCCGAACACAACATTTGTCAAATTGTTAATTTCAACATTTTAAATGATTATTATGTTTCTATTTTGCGGGGATTCTGGCAACTACCCGAACCTCAAGATTAGAAAGTTTATAGCCAATAATAATTTTCCGTAGGGAGTGACTATTCGTTGTTTGACATTGAAGGTTATGTAGCCAAACATTTAATCTTCTTTGCACCAAAAGATACAATGAGGAGAAAAAACGTAAGCATTTTTAAATTGAATAATCTGAACTTTCGAGGTGATAAAAATTAATAATCTGACTTTGAAAAATAGCCCCTAATACTTCGAGCTTTGATGGTATTTAATTATTTTAGCAGTATATGGATCGTTTATATTGTATTTTGTAGACAATTTAAAATTCAAAATGAATCTAGACACTATAAATTTTATATATTTATGTTGTTTTAAATGCAATATTATTTCTGAAATTGCTTAAAAAATGCAGGCCCTATTTGGTAAACAGTTGTTAGCTGTTAGCTGTTTGAATTAACTGTTTACATTAGTTATTTAAATTAGTTGTTTATAAAAGAAGTGTTTGGTGAAATTAGCTGTTTTTTAAAAAGATATTTATTAAAATTTCATTTGTGCCCTTATCTCTAAGTTACTTTTTAATTAAATTTTTTTTTCATTTACTAGTTATCTTATTTTCTTTCTAAAAAGAAGTAAATCGATGTCATATGTACAAATTAACTTTATTGATAAAATCTTAATTTATTACTAGTTGTGTATAATTTGTATTTTTATTCATCTTTGTTCTTTTAAATTTGTGTATATCTATCCACATGATAATTATGTCTTAAAAAATTATTTTGTTATTTGCTACATATTTTATTATTATGAATTGAAATTTATATACAAATGATTTAATCTTGAATAGATTAAATTTAAATAATACACAATATCCAATATCACTACAAAAGGCTAATGGCATATGATGTAATTGTTTCAAACTCTTGGATAATTATGTTATTTTTACAAAGAGTTATTCCCAAAAGGCTAATGAAAATAGCCTTATAAAAAAGAATTTTTTGAGTTTAAAGAGATCTTCAACCAAACACCAATCTAAAATCCCCCAAAAAATTCTTTTTTCTCAAAAAACTCTTACAATCAAACATTCCCACAATTTAAAATCACCCTGTATGAACACGAGCTCCACTTACTAGACGCCGTCACAATGCTATACAGCTGTCACTGCAACAAATGCGGTGACAAAAACCGAGGAACTTCCTACCACTGTGCAGAATATCACGATTTCAGTGCTCATCTCCTATGTGTTCCATGCCAATCATCACCCACGCCTGTGGCACCACCAACGTCACCACTTTCACGATCGATTCTTCCTTGGCATGCATCAGCCATATTTTCCGAGCCATGTTTAAATGGGTGCTCCCTATTGTCATCCAAATGCCTGCCCTCATTTTCTTAATTACACACCAGATCATGTAACGTATGACGGGGGTACTAGCTGGTGCCTTATGATCAAGTTGCTCCAACATGCTCAAATCTACTAACTGCTAGTCAAATTTATTCCAAATTGCTCCAACCCGCACCAAACTGATCCACCAAAAAATAGAAGGTATGAGCCTATTCAAACAAGTAGATGCCCCCCTTGTCTTCGCTCAATAAGTAGCACCGAGCGCAAACACGAGTCGAGCTTTAACTAAGCCACCGGATTTAACTGAGCCATGACCGCGATATTACTTTATAATAGAGTAACACAATATTTTTAATGCCAGAATTTTAAAATATAATATATTACTAATATTTCTTAATTTAACTTTACTATTTGCTATATATATTTCAACATTTATATATATATATATATATATATATATATATATGACACACCATAATACACCCTCAACTATCACCCCTACATTTTTTGTCAGGAATGGATCATGGATAGCACCTCATGAACCTGGAAATTAAGAACATGGCCATCCATGATCCTCAATCAGAAGAAGGTGTTAGGGATAGTGATGAGGTCAGGAATGCAGGCGATGATTATGCGGGTCATAATATTTACTAATGTGTTACAATGGTATTCAACTCTTTTGCCGCATTATTTTTGTAAATCTATTATGAACTAATATTACAAAAACATAAATATTACACATAATAATCATCAATAATCATAACATTCAAAGAATTGCTACAAAGACGCAAAAAAACGCTCAAGCCTGCTTTTAACCTGCTCCTGTCTGCAAACTACTAATCAAACTTGCTTCAAACTATTCCAACCTAGTAACCACTCATCTAAAATGCGGAAAACGAATAGGCCCAAACAGCCATAGGACTAGAAATAAGTGTCTAACTATTTGAATCAATCTATGTTGATAGAAACAACCGATATGCACAATTTGTTAATATAATAAATTAGCAAGCAATAATTAATGGATTAAACCCGTTTGTTTAAAGTTTTTCGAGATTAGGTTAGGAATGGTATTAGCATATATTCCCATACTTTATATTTGGTTAGAATATGTTTTTTAATTCGAAATCACATTTTGATTGGATTAACTAACCCACAGGGTATGAGTTTCACAAAACTTTTCTCAACTCTTGAGTTTACATAAACCATATCTTTAAAGTATAATTTATATCTAATTCTGTGTAAGACAACTATTGAGTTTACACAAACCATACGTTTAAGTATCGCTTTTTACTTATACTAGTTTTTTTACCTATGCATTGCACGATAGATATTACTTATTAGTTGATAAGTTTTAGCATCTTGTTGTATATGTTGTTGGTGTTGCTATACTATACTGAGTTCTATGGATTTGAATCATTTGATGGTAGCATCTTTTTTATGACTTTATTTCATATGAAGTCACCTTAATTATATATATTTGAATTTTTTATGTGCAGTCTATCTTTTTTTAATCTTGTTAGTCAAGTAGTTTTTATTTTTTTTTTGTTTTAGGATATTATGTGGTTGGACGCTGCATAATTTTTTTTTAGGTTTAAAATGATTTTGTGAAATAACCATATTTACGATGGGAGCCAAGGACAATGTTGTCTTTCTTAAACTTGGAGTTTATTTTTAAAAATGCATTATATGGTAATACGAAATGTAATATATGAAAGTAGTTCTAATATGAAATGTTCAATAACACATCAGATTTGTCGTCTTCGCTGTCTATTAGTTGCCAACTTTCGTTCTCGTATTAGGTAGTCTGCAAAAGTAACATATATTATACCAAGTTAGGTTTTGATTTTTTATTTGTTCCTAACTACTTGTCATCAACAATGTGTTGTTAAATGCATGTAATGATTTTTTACATGCTTATACATTGAGTGAAAAAATACACGATGATATTTTTGTATTGATTTACAGAGAGACATTTCAATCGTGGATTTCTCATATATTTCATCTTCCTGGAGTTGCTTGCACAATATTGAAGGATTTATTAATTGTTATTATTTTAATATCTGATTATATTTAATCCTAAGAATCATAATATGTTATGGTTTTTGCATGATTAGAACTAATATTTTGTAAGAGTTTACTAACACTAAAAGATATATAATGCCAATTAGATTTTTTTTTGGGTAATTTGTAGCAATAAAATTATTTTGAGTGCATACATACCATTTGTAAGTTGTTGGACACTTTCTTGTAGACAATGTTTCTTGTGTATCCTTCATGGTATTCGTTGTCATGTTTAATGATAAACTTCAAACCATCTGGCGAAGTCACCCGTGATGTTGCGATTCAGTTGTCCATGACTTAACCCCATTTTAAAAGGTAAACTTCTGCATATTTTGGTGATTGTCTTTGACTTTTATTTATAGTTATATGCACATCAAACATGAATAGAAAATTATCTTCTTTTTAATACGAATGGTTACTTTGTCTCAGATGAGTGCAAAATAATTTTAGGGATTGTAACCTTAATTCTGACATTGATCAAGAAAAGAATAAGATTGTTCCGTTTTACCTAATCAACACTTGTTATGACTCATTTTTGTATCCTTCCACAACTAACAATTATATGCAGACACAAATTTTCTTTTTGATCAAAGAATGACATAAACTTAGCTGAGATACTACAAAATTAAGTCCCTATTTATAGGAATTGTAAATTAAGATAAATTATTTCAACAATTTAACGACACCTATAATATTATTTAATAGTGATTATGGTCTTTCCAACTATTTGACCAATGATTTGAATAAAAATAAATTTGATTAATTATTCTTATGATCAACAAAGTATGGAAAAATTATTGATGGTAGTAACAAAATACAGATAAATTTTTGACCTTAATCTTATCTCTTTGGTGTACGTATAATTATTTATAAAAGAAATCAACAAAGAAAAATGAAAATATTAAAAAAACAAGAAGAAAGGGAGATTAGCAGCAGATGAAGAAATTTTAGTACAATTTGAATTTAGAAAAACTTTTAACGTTCTTTTAAGCATAAAATATAATCTCAAGTGAAATATAAATTGAATAAATCACTGAATTTTTTTTAATATCATGAACGTAAGTTATAAATGTGAAAAAAAACTAAATATTGTACCAACCTAAAGTAGTCATAAGCGAAACCCACAATCACATTAAGGTTCTACTGTGTTTCATATTATCTAAATCCAATTATGTGGTATGCTTAAGTAATCAAGTTTTACAAATATAAAATAAGCAACCTAATTAGTATTCAAGTGTTAACTCATAATATATGCACTCAAAAATAAATATATAAAAACAAATATATTTAGATTTAGATGTCTAATTTATGCTTACCTCAAAAATAATGTCTAAAACACTTCAAATTTTTCCTTGGGTAACATCTAAATCATTTCTTTATTCTATATTTAAGTTTTTGAAGACAAAATTCAATTACTAATTAGTCATAATATATGAGAAAAGTTAACATTAAATTGAAACTAAATTATATTGATAACCTACATCTATCTTAATTACATGATAAAAGACTTTTATGTTGCTATCCTATATGACACTTTCATCCCAAATGGCATCCTAGATGACATCCTATGTGGCATCCACGTGTTGCTCATATATGAGTTCAATCCAACTTTTAATATATATATATGATATATGATGATATGATATATATGATGATATATATGATTGAATTGTGTGGAAGATTGAATGTTAGCTATGACAATATCTGTTTGTTATGAATAAAGTAAAATTAAGAATTGAAAACTATTCTCATACATCTTTCATTCCCAATTCAATTTTCGATGAGATTGCTATATGAAATAATTGGACTTTTTGGATACAAAAGCGATAGGGTCATCAATTCCTTTTTTTGGGGGGGGGGGGAGATTTTCCCAGATGGTCTCTAAATTATTATTTTTAACACTACTATATTTAATGTTTTTTTCCTAATTTGTCACGAGGCGATTATAAAACTTGTTAAGACAAATTGAGGGAAAAAAAAGCCTGATAACTATACAGTAGCTACTTGATGACGTATTCTTTCAAAAATATTAAACATATTGGCATTGACAAAAAAATATTACGTGATAGACTGATAAAAAATTAAGAACTTGGTGAGATTTTTATACATAGACTGGGAAATAATTATCTCTGACTTTTCTACCAAGGCAGGGAGTCAGCATCTTCCAAAACAAACTAGTGTCTTACCACGTACTGTAGACCCTAATCCACAGCTAGATAAAGAGAGCGGAGGTTTGGGAAGCAATTTATCGTCGGAAAAAAAAAAAAAAAGAGTACCATAATTTTAGATTTTATCGATCCAGAACATTGTTTAGGGACACTTTTAATCTTTTTTTTTTTTTTGGGAATAAGAGTTGCCTATTTATATAGATTTGCTTGGTGCTAATCCACAATTTTAGGTTTTATATAACCATAACATGAGCATGTACATGGCCAATTAGCTGGGCCAAACGAACAGTTTTCTTCCTAGGATTGGAACAGGGAGCTAAAGTGCGTGCAAGCATGTTTGGTGTGCCGATGATGTGACGCAACAACTTTGTACGTTGTTGACGTCTGTGACTGAGGTACTTGGCAAGACGGCTAGCACGGTTGTCATCTGGTCTTTGTTATGGTAACTTCATATGTGCGTGATCGTCTCCGTGTGTTTTTTTTTTTTTTTTTTGCGTCTTTATGCCCCTTTTCTATCGGAATTTGGTTACTATTGGACTATAAATGCATGTATTGTATTACACTTTTGACTCATTTGAATATTAAAATTCCAAATTTCATGTCATTGGTGCCCAAGGCTTTTTGTGCCCAAGCCCTTTTGTTTGGATTCTCCTCAATATGTATCGTTGTTTCTATGGATTTTGTGTACTTATTTGCGTAGAATTTGATTGTTCATTTAGTGTTGTCAGTTTTGCGTGGGCAAAACATATGAAATCATCCATTAACAAGCAATCACAAAAGGTCTAGAAAATTTAGAACTGCATTTGTAACCTTGATTTAACTAATGAATTGTAAGAACAAGATCACTCTTATTCCAGAAACCAGCATACTATGCCACCAACAGCAGCAAGCACAACAGCTATTATTTTTAATGTAGATTTCACTTTTACAGAGTTTGAAGAGATCTAAATATAAGCAGTCTTACTTCTATAACCATCTAAGGTAAAATAGAGCTCTCTTTTCTGTTAAGTTAAAAACCAGCAGACTGTACTAGCGCTCAGGCAAACAAAGCTTTTTCTTTTTTCTTTTTCTTTTTCTTTTTTTTTTTGAGTCAAGGTGAAGCCAAAAAATACCGACCGTATAACACAATATACCCCTCACAGTAGCATTCATGTTTCGTGCTCCACCCTGTAAATATTTTTTGGCAAATTTTTTGCGCCATTTGGATTAAGGTTGATTTCCACCAACAAAGAATTCGAGTTGTCGTCCCATAAGCTTGCTGCCAATCTACCAAATTCACTAGAAGAATTGATCCAATGGATTGATAACGAGCTTGATGAGAGAAAACATAGTAAGCACTTGACGAAGCATAGAGACCTAAATTTAGAAAGCGAGGTCTGTAAGGGGCCGCTGGCCTTGTACCATCTGCTCTAGCACAGAATGGTAAAGTTCATCGTAGCCTCAACCATTGAATAGAAGAATTGCAATCTTGCAGTCCATCCCTCAAACTAGGGAGGAATAAGACCACCAATGGTCCCATGGAACCAGTTGTGTGAGCGCAACGTCCGGGGCACAGTGAAGGGCATTCATATCCATTCATAGATAAGCATCAAGAATACAAGCAGAATATAACCGACGCAGAGAACGGATTAACATCCACAAACAAGGATATTAGATTCAATATCATCGTCACTAACATCCAATTTTTTACAATCCCATTTCCAGCTGCAAGCCAAGCATAGACAAATTATCAGAAACTATATACCATGCTTCCAATAGATTATAGACATAATTATGGCTTCGACAGATCAGTATACCAATTCCCCCATTCAATCAAGACAGCTTTCTGCATTACCTTAAGTTAGACTTGCCCAAAAACTTTCACCTATCGACTGCCGACAGATCACAATCCTTATTCCCCAACACTGACCAGCTCATATTCAACCAAGGAGAGATTGTTGTCCTCTTTCACTGTAAAATTGGCAGGCTCAGTAACTTCAATACGTCCCCATTTGTCAACAGCAAGTCTCATAGTTCCTTTGAACATGTCAATCTTCGCATTTCGCAGTATCACAGCTGTACCAGGCTTCATCATGTCAACTGGGCAACAGAGCCAACCCAAAGCACATGTAAGCATTAAGAGAGCAGGGGGAGAAGAGGGGAAAGGGAGGGGGTGGGGAGCACAAATGTTCGCATGCACAACTCAGACAGCAATGACTACTCAAATAGCCACCAATTACAATTTTTTTTTAAAAAAAAAGGGGGGGGGGGAATTAATTGTAACAAGTGGATATTACAATTATATGAGCAAATCAAAAGGAAGGAAAGGATACCAAATGGAGAGCAAGTATTTTGACAGAGTTCCATTTCCATTTATTCTTCTTTCAGTTGGGTTTTTATTTTTCTATTTTTTCAGGGGGGGTGTTTGAGGGCAATCTAGTGTCATGAACTCCCTGGTCAAACGAGCAGCCATGCACAAAGCAGAATGGGGCATATAAATCAACAAAGAGAGTAGAATCCAGTACTCCAATTGCGTAGACCATGCTTTGAAATAATGCACCACGAACTGAGATCTGCTAAAAGACCGATTTAACCTACTTGGCATTAAAATACCACATGTATAGGCAAAGAGGCTATGATTATGAAAAAAAATAAAAAAAGGCATATGCGTCCCTGAAGGACGACAAATAAGGTGTATCTGAAAAAGAGTTCGCTTACATCAGCCTCAAGGAATTCAACCGTGCATAGGCTCAACAAATATACCTCACCCACCCCACATTGTTGAATCCCAAGTCACAGCTAACAGACATCAAACTCGCAACAATTACTTCCAGTGACACGTTTCAGGCATAGTCATTCACACAGCAACAGCAATCTTTATGCCTCTATTGCTATGTCTTACAAATCTGAAACAACCATGATCCAAGAATTGGACTGCCTTTTCAGGCAGTAGAAGACGCCGATTTTGGGAATTTGTTAATCAGTGGATGAGACGGACTGAGGCAAGATCCCACCAACTTGTCACATACTTCAACCAAGGAACAGCGGACAATCATTGCTTTCTATATCTAGGGTCCATCGTAAACAACTTCCTTAAAATTCAGAGATAAAACGACAAACATCTTACCTCTGCATACCTGCTACTAAATGATGCAACTCTTTCCAAGGCCACATAATCCAGTTACTCATGTAACAACTAACAAGGAAAATAACTATTAAGACATAGCCAAAACTGTTTAATAAAAAAAATTAAAAAAATAGACAACATGTGAAAGCTTTCATTTACACATCCATGTTCTTCCATTAATGCTCTCTTTACCATTAACGTCCTCACTTTGATTGGTTTCAGAATAAAATATTCTTTCTGCCTACGACTTGCAAAAAAAAGAAAACAATAGGGTGAATTACTGATTTGTTGCCAAACCATTTTTCACAAGAACAATCCAAGTGCAGCTTTGCTAGAAAGGTCAAAATTGATGGTGAAGTGGTAACAACAGCAAAGGTCACATAAAAGTTGTAGTAAACCTCAGTCTGTCCAGATATTATATCACACACTTTAACTTCTCCGAATCTCATATTATAGTTCAGATTTGAATCTACAGACTCTTAGAGATTTCAGACGGCTTAATATTCTCTACAGATCATAACACAACATAGCGGAATGGAATGCACTATTAAACAGAACATTAGTATTCTTAAACGATAATGTAGACCAGGACATAGGCTGCGCATGACGTATACTGCACAGAATTACAACTACCACAGCGAAGTGCAATCTTCCGAAGCCACAGTGTTGCTTCGGGGTCAGAAAGAAGTCACAGTAATTTCCCCAATATTCCCTCTAATGCCAGGAAGCCCGCCTGTTCCCTACTTTAACACCATTACATCAGAAAACCCTCCTCATCCCCCCCCCACCCAAAAAAAAAGAAAAAAGAAAATACAAAAACAAAAAGGTAACACCTCCTGAGTTCCCAGATGTGGGGCACTGAGTGAAAGGACCACTTGAGCATGACACTTGAATCGGACACGGAACACCCAAGCAAACTAGACATACATATGTTAAATTTGTTTTCATCAAGTCAAGCACTTTCAGCCACTTCGAGTAACTTCGGCCACAAATACCGCATTCAAAATGATTTCAAATTGAAGCAAAATGCAAAATCAATAGAACATACTATACGACAGGGAAATGAAACAATCAAAGGCAACTGCCTCTACCAATAAGAGTGTCAAGGATATCCTAATATAAACACTATTAGTACACCAAAAAAAGATGAGAATTTTGTTTAAAAAACACTGTAATCATCTTGGGTAAAAGAAATTAGGGTTTACCAGATTCCATCCACCAATTCCAAAGAATTATAGAGATCAAACCCTAATTTACCCAAAAACAACAACAAAAAGTTTACAGAAAGGATGCGAAGCAATATACCTTGATCGTTACGAGCAGTGAAGACGATGGTTCCAGTTTCATCGCCGACAACACACTCGGCGATGCGAGTGTTCCGGAGGTTCTGGGAAACGGAGCGACCTCTCTTTAGAACAGTGTTGGAACTGAGGACTTTCACAGCCAAAGTGTGGCCGCTGGTCCCAGGCTGCAGCTGATCAACCTTGATGAAGGTTGGCTTTCTCAACCCCGGCTTCGCATTCGCATTCGCATTCGCACTGCTCTGCTGTTGAGATTGAGAGGTTGTCTTCGTCGATGACATCGCCGGATTCAAGAACCCTAACCCTAACCCTAGATTGTCGATCAAACGCGGAACTGTCCCCCTCCCTCCCTCGCTCAGTCTCGCTTACACTACTTTGTTAAAGCTACGGGAGGAAGATTCCCGTCGCGGTGAGAAGGTCTATTTATCGTTCCCTTTTTTACGATCTTTAGTCCCTGTGAAAGTGTTCCCGTTACTCTATTAGTCCCGTATGGCTACTTCAGTCTTTGTCACTTTTCACATACAAAAAACAGTTCACATGCGTAAAAAAACAGATTTGACTAGGCCCTGTGCTATTTTTCATTTTTAAGGATTTAATTAAGAGTTTACATCTCCTTACAGCTTCTTACATCTCCTTACAGCTTCTTACATCTCTTTACATCTCCTTACATCTCCTTACATTTCCGTACATCTTCTTACATTCTATATAGATTTTCTATAACATTCAACAACTCCTTACATCTATCTTTACAGTTTCTTACATTCCCTTACAGCTTCTTACATGTTTTTACAACTCTTTACATCTCCTTATAGCTCCTTAAATCTCCTTACAACTCCTTGCAACTCCTTATATCTCCTTATATCTATGAGCTGTATCTAAATGCAAAATAGAACAGACCCTAAAAGCCTATTTCACTGCAATCATGTCACAAAAGTAAAACAGAGTTTCATAATGTGACCAATTACAACATACTCCCGGGAGCATGTTGTCTCATTGCCATATATATATATATATATATATATATATATATATATATATATATATATATATATATATATATATATATGTATGATATTATATATATATATATCTATATTATATATATATATATATATATATATATATATATATATATATATATATGCATGTATATATACATACATACATATATATATATATATATAATATATATATATATATATAATATATATATGTATGTATGTATACATATATATATATAGATATTATATATATATGTGTATGTATATATATATATATGTATGTGTGTATATATATATATGTGTGTGTGTGTGTGTGTGTGTGTATGTCAACGTGTATTTGTCATACGAGCAATTACCAATATATGTTCCACTTACATACCTTCCGTTACTACATACTTTCGGACGTTTGATATATGCTTTGATCAAACACTACTTACCAAATTAACCTTCTTATACCCATATTGTGGTCTTTGCCAAGGGGATGCACTTTCACCCTAGTCTGCACTGTATTGTCATGTCATTCTGTGCATAATATCCAGATTGCAATGTTAAGTATGATTGAATCTCCAAGGGTGCTATAATTGAGATGCACACACCACGCCGCTAAAGATCGGGATTTCTTTCATCGCACAATGGAATCCCTATGAAGCTTTGTGTTTATGCATATAATTATATATACAGGCACTGACAAGGCTCGCAACATAATTCCAAACAAAAGGCAATCTGAATGCAATATATTATGGCTCTTGACACATGTCGAACTAATAGAGAAAAACAAGGATAATAGATTTAACATCATCGCCATGGACATGACTTACTTTACAATCCCACTTAAGGCAGCCAGGCCAAGCATTAGCCAACACATCAGAAGTTAAATACCTCTCGTTCCCAATACATTATAGACATAATAATTATGGCATCAGCAGACCAATATACCAATTCCCCTACTAATCAAGATGCTTTTCGCAATGGTTACCAAAAGTTAGACTTGCCCTGAAACTTCCTCCACCCATCTACTGTGGATCTCTTCACGATCCTTCTTCCACGACATTTACAAGCTCATATTCAACCAAGGAGAGATTGTTGTCCTCTTTCACTGTAAAACTGGCAGGTTCAGTAACCTCAATGCGACCCCATTTGTCGACTGCAAGTCTCATTGTTCCCTTGAACATGTCAATCTTTGCATTTCGCAGGATCACAGTTGCACCAGGCTTCATCACATCACCTGGGCAGCAGGGCCAACAAAAACCGCATGTCAGCAATCAGCAAAGGAAAAGGGAGGCGGAGGTGCCGAACAAAGAACATTGAGAATGTGCAACTCACACAGTAATGACTTGTCAATTTGCTCAGGTTGCCACTAAATATAAGTATGTGAGCAAAAGAAAAGAAATAAAGCAAGCCAAATAGGGAGCCAAAGTTTCCAACAAAGTTTCACATCTCTCCCCTACTACTGTGAGTTGTGTTTCGTTTTTTCTTCTTTTTTCCTTTTTCTTTATAGTTTGGTGGGGCGGCATAAGCGCTATTCAGGCTTTCAGGGTGATGACCCCTTTAGTTAAGATAAGCAACCACCTCCAAAACAGAATGGTGCGGGGCAACAGGCAACTAACCGAGAGAAAGTAGAAACCAGTATTCCAATAACCTAAAAAGCATGCTTTCTACACTCTCACCCCACCCCCAGAAAATGAGAGAGAAAAATACATGCATTGTACGTCCAGGCACAACAATACTGCCTCCTACACAATCAAGCTAACTCAGAGGCATTTTCCACTTAAGTACACAAAGGTATAGCAGCAACTGCTCCCAACAAGGAACCAATGTGACCTATTAAGAGCAAAAGACAAAACACGACAGCCTCCAGGGCTCCAACCATGCACAGGTATCTCCACAAATATCCCTCACGCACCACAGGAATCTCCACAAGTCCCAGCTCAGTCATTCACCTCCAGTGACAAGTTTTCAGGAATCCCCAGGCTGTATTTGTACCACAACAGAAATCACCATGTCTTGTAATTATAAATCTCAAACACGCATGACCTAAAAATTGACTCACTTTTGAGCCAATCAATATTAAGCAAACAAATGCCTTGCTAACTTGTCATCAACGTTAATCAGGAAATAGTGGGCAATCATTGCTTTCTAAACATATTGATTCACTTTTCAGCCAGTTGAAAACATCAACATTAAGCAATTTTTTGGACTAATGCAAGGTCTTGCTAACTTGTCATCCAATTTAACCAAGGAATAGTGGGAAATCACTGCTTTCGAATATGAGGTCCGTTAGACACAACTTCCCTAAAATTCAAATATAAAACTCTAACCTCACTCACATCTGCTAGGATGAAAACCTTCCCAAGGTCCGCTCCTTACAGTTAATGTAACAAGGAACTTGAATACTGAGATACAGCCAAAACTATAGAAAGGACACAATAGGTGAAACTTCCATCTAAACACGCACATTCTTCCCAGATCATTAAACATTTTGTAAATTTTAATGCCCACAAATAACAAACACAAGTGAAAATTCTTATCTACACATCCATCTAACAAAGAAATTGAACATTAAGATCTTAGATTTAAAAAGCTCGAGGCGCACAGAAGCACAAAGGGTCCTAGGCCCGAGGCGTTTTTGGACACAAGGCGCACTTTTACTCAAAAATGCTTGAAAATAATTTCCACACCATATTCTGACAAATAAATTAGATGATAGCATTAAACAAGTAATTAGACATCACAATAGACCATACTATAGTACCTTATATTGGGTTCATCTAAAAGCATCTTAGGGAGGAGGGGGAAACAGTAAATAATATTTGACACAATATTAGGATGGAAGAGAAGTATATTCTTTAGTCCTTCTTTACATATTATGGGCGGCATCATATTTCCCATCTAGAGAGAGGGAGAGAAGGTATAGATCGGCCACTGAAAAAGTATGGGAAAAGATTGGTCGACTGTATCTTTATTAGAACACTATGCAAACCTTCAACTACAGCCCAACCCTCCATCCGATAATTAGAGTTTCTAAATTAGAGTTTCAGTTTAGTCTATACTCGAAGTAATTGTATGCAATTAGACAAGAGTTTCTACCCAAAATTGAATAATATAACAGTAGTAAGTGTCAATCTAAAGGTACTTGTATTTTTCCATGGTGTATGTTCCCTTTTCTCTCTCCCCCCTCATCTTTTTCCATAAAGAGCGAGCTTGGGTTGTTTTCAGCCTCAATCTGAAGCGCAGAAAAGCAAGGGTTTCTAGGAGCTTAGAGAATGAGCTGGGCTTGACCCCTTGCAAGGCGCAACAGGTTCGGCTTCGAGCTTTTGTGAGCCTATGCATGCCTTGGGCGTGCTTTTTTGAACACAGATTAATATACCACCAAAATTACAGAAAGCACACAGCATATGAACTTTCATCTAAACATCCACGTTCTTCCAAGTTCCATAACTGCTTTCTAATCATTAATGTCGACATACCAAAAAGATACAGCGAAAAACAACAGAAAGAACACAACAGATAAATTAATGCTCTTTACATAATTTGCCTATTTGGAATATAGGGCTCTTTACATAATCTACGCATCAATGTTTTTCCATTAATGCTCTCGTAACATTAAGATCTCCATTTGTCACTGCCACCGGTGTCACATTTTTGGTAGCACTTTACATAATTTGCCTACAAAATATTTTGCATATAGGGCAAAAAAAATATGGGTACAACTCCCTACTTGTTATAGGCAAGGCTACATATACCTAGACCTATGAGCCTTATTCGGATAAGCACTAGACTAGGGTATAGATTTCACATATGATTTGCAAAACAGAAATGGAAGGACAAGTGACTACACTTGTTTCCAAATCAGGTTTTGCCACAGATAATTTGCAAAAACGGATAAGATCTTGGTGAATCGGTGCCCGTTATGTAAAGATATAGCAGAATCGATGAGCCACTTATTGCTTCATTGCCCTTTTGCAAGAGCTCTTACGGATCTAGCCTTTAGTTGCTTGGGAGTTTCTTGGGTTATGTCCAATTCTATTTCGGATCACCTCTATGCATGGGAGGGCTTTTTTGGTAGGAAAGCTAAAAAGAAGAATGCCAAATTATTTCCTCATACAATTTTTTGGAGCATTTGGCGTGAAAAAAATAGGAGAGTCTTTGAGGGTTGGCGATGCCGTTTCAATGCTTTAAATATTATTTCAGCAAGTCTCTCTATTTTTTGGACAAAGGGATCTTTTGCTACTCTTCTCTTGATCTGTTAGATTTTGTAGATAATGTGCATATGGGATGTGTATCGCCTTTTGCAGGATGCTAACTTTGCATCCCTTTTGTTAATGAAATATATTTATTCTTCTCCTTATCAAAAAAAAAAAAAAAAAAAGTTAAGCACAAACTAGATAGAAATGTTGAAACAAAAGTTTTAAAAAAAAGGGTAATGGAAAAGCTATACATTATAGTTTTAGGATATAACCTTAATTTATCCAAAATTTTCCCGAACTTTCTATCATAATTCATTCTATAGCCTCCTAGAGATTTAATATTGTATATTATTTTCCACAGATTTCTAACATAATGTACTGGAAGAGAGTAGACTGTCAAACCAACCCTTTGTATTCTTATTTCTTAAACAATAGCTTAAACATGAACATGGATTGCACATAGCAAGTATTACACAGAAATACAAGTAACCAACTACCACAAGCAAGTGACATCTTCAGAAAGCCAGAGTCTTCCTTTGGGGTCAGGCAAAAGTAAGTCACAGTAATTTCTCTAATTCCAGAAAGCGCCAACTATTCCCTCCTTTTATACCAGAACACCCCCCCCCCGGCGGGGGAAAAAAAGGCAACAAACAAAACAGACAGGGTGACACCTCTTGAGAGTGCCAATTGGTTGCTCATGGCAATAAGATATGGGGAACTCAATGATTGAGAATGGCACTTCAAACATGATACGAAGCTCTGGGGAAAACTTCGCATAACTATGCCAAACTTTTTCTACCAACTTCAGCACATTGAGCCAGTTTCAGTAATTTCGGCCACAAATTGCCGCATTGCAAGTCCAAACTGATAGAAATGGAAGCAAAATGCAAAAATTAATACAGGGCAGAGTTACAAACTAATGATCCTAAACAACATTTGATTACAAAAAGAGGGGGGCATTACACACACAAAAAAACAGTAATTATCCTAACAAATGAGGCTCCTTTAAAAAAACAAAGGACGAATTCAAAAATAGGGTATACCACGTACACATTTCATCCTCAAATTCCAACGAACTCTACACAAATCAAACCCTAATTCACCAGTTAAGAAAAGAATGTCATATACCTTGATCATTACGAGCAGTGAAAATGATGGTCCCAGTTTCATCGCCGATAACACACTCTGCGATGCGAGTATTACGGAGATTTTGGGAGACAGAACGACCTCTTTTCAAGACGGTGGTGGAGCTGAGAACTTTCACAGTCAACGTATGACCGCTGGTTCCAGGCTTCAGCTGATCAACCTTGATGAAGGTCGGCTTTCTCAACGCCGGCTTTGCATTCTCATTCGCATTCGCATTCGCATTTGCAGCGCCTTGCTGCGACTGAGATTGTGAGGTCGTCTTCCCCGATGACATCGCCGGTGCCGTCGATTCAAGAACCCTAACCCTAATCCTAACCCTAGATTGTCGACAAACGCAGAACTCGTTTGCAATTGGGAAAGAGATGTCCTCAACCCAGAAAGTAACTCCAATCCGTTTCTTATTGGGCAAATTATTATGTACACTCAGGTATACGTGCTTCTATATAAATTATACGTGCTTCTATATTTAATTTATAAGGTGTTTGATAAATAATTTTTTAGATAGTTTTTTTATTAAAAATTTTTTTTGGATTAAAATTAATTATTTGATCTAGTAAAAAAGTTAATTTAAGTGTTTGATAAAATAACTTTTTTATAGATTATTTTGGGTCCAAAAAGTTAATTTGAAAAAACTAATTTGATTAGCTTTTTGAAGAATTAGTTTTTTGTCTCACAACTTTGTTAGAAACAGCTAATTTCACCAAACAATTTTTCTACAAGCAGCTAATTGAAACAGCTAATGCAAACAACTAATTAAAATAGCTAACAACTGTTTGCCAAACAGGACCATATATATTTTTTAGAGTGTATTTGTCACATATTTTTTAATATATAATTACTTATATATCATATAAGAGTACACACTTATGTAACCTCCGCACTTACATGCGCTCCTTTATACATATAGTCGGTATGGTCCTATAATAATTCTTTTACGTTATCTATCCTGTTGCATATTTTTTGTAATAGTTATGCATTGAAGTACTTTGTTAGAATGGAATGAAGTCGAGAATATGCAAATGATTGTTTATTCTTGAGTCTAAGTAGATTGGTTCAATGTAAGTAAAAAAAATTTATATTTAAGGAATGACTAGTACAATTACACCTTATGGATTAGTCATTCCATTTGAAATGCGATTCTGATTCTTTTTTTAAAAAAATAAAAAACCTCACTAAACATAATATATGAAAATATATGATACTATTTCTACACCTGTATTCAAAAAAAAAAAAAAACCTTGAACCAAAAAATTGAGAATATGTCCAAATAAAATGAAACAATCTAACCATTCACTTTGGATTTTTTATTGTACACAACGGATCAAAGAACAACTGGCGGTTGCAAGCCTACATATCATTTCTACACTGTTGATTATCCTCGTGGATTATACATATGTATTGTTTTAGGAGCTGGTCACAGTACATGATGCTGTTACATGATGCATTTCATTGGATATTACAAGAAAACAAGTTTAGCAGTTCGCTATTAGACCTTCCTGATAATTGAATACAGTGAACAAGTAAAGATCTACTTGTAAGTCGATTGGCGATAAAACTTAACCACGAGAAGTACTTATTGCTAATAGCCATGGTGGTGAACCCATCGCTCACTAAGAGTATTAGCCACGGAATTCAGGCCTTCCTGTTGTTATTATCCATGCCTTTGGATCGATGATGAGTGAGGCAGGCCCACTTCCGTCGCTAAATCCAATTACCAACGGAATTTCATGTGTCTGGCTACGGATTTGATCCATCACTAAAGGAATGTTTTCCTGTAGCATAGGTTGAGATGCATGCCTTTGGTAGAATGATTTGATCCTTTTCAGTGCTTCTTCCAGAGAGGTAGGCCCAACAGCAAAGGTCACACGAAGCCAATTTTTCATTCCCACAGCACATCCTGCATGACAATATTGCTATAACTCAACTAATATTCATTAGTAACTCCATCAATTTTCGCTCAAAGTTGATTCCCCCCCCCCCCCCCCACCAAATACTGCTAGAAGTTTACCAGTGGCTTGACATGTCGGACAAAAGTTGATCATAAGCTCGAAATTCAATGAAGTACAACTAAAAATGCGCATAAATTTAGAACTCCTATCAATCAAATCAAAGAAGATTAGTTGAAGTGGTTCGGTAGTTGATTATCTTTTAAATAATGTCTTGACTTCGTGTCTTGTGAACAAAGAAAACTAGTGTGCAAGGAAGAGATTGACCCCTAAGGCCCTAGTGAACCAACGGTTAGTTCGACTAAAGTTAATGGAGCTAGGGCTGAAAAAAATCTACTATCTATTAGCTAGTTTTGTGAGTTTATATCTTAACGAAAGCTAATGGTGGTAATTAATCTCGATGAATTGTGGAAGTCAAATTTTGAGCTACTTCTATGGAACAAGGAAAGAAAATGAATGCTTCTGTCTCACCTGGAAGAATGACCACTGATTCCTCCTTTGCCAACTTAAAGCAGAAGTCAATGTCATCTGTAATATCTCTTAACTGAGAAAGATTCAATTTCACCTGTGTTATTCCATGAAAATTATACACCATGATTAGGTCATGCGTAGATATGTAAAATCATATTGGGGCCTTCTTACATTATTGAAGATGTACGTTACCACTGGAATATACACATATATCACTTTGATTTGGACAGATCTTTTAAACCCTTGAGATAGACTACTGATGATAATCAGCTGACAGAGTTGCATGATCAGGAGAATTGGTGAAGAATTTTGTATAAATTGGCTTTGTCGTTGCTCATTTTGTGCAACATAAGAAGAGACTCATAGTGGTTGATTGAAACCCCAGTTTGCTACATAGATTTCTATAAGATTAAGACGAATAAAATGACACTGATGGCGTATAAATGATTCTTACCATTACAGCCATTGAACCCTCTGGCTCCTGTGGGCAAGTGAGGCAGGGGATGTTATTTATACCCTTAAAACACAAATGTGCTGTTTCCCTCAGGATATCGATGGTTTTATTGAAGAAAAGCTCGTCTGTTTTCTCCAAAATGGTCGGTACTGCAGCCTAAAATTTGGGTATACTTCATCAAAATGGCGTATAAACATCGAAGTTATGATATACTTAAATTGTATGAGAATGATCATACCTGAATAAACGTTGGTGGTCCTCCGTATATGTCAAAGTATTTCTTGAGTCGCTCCATGATCTAACAGGAAGCCATAAAAGCAAATGAAAATGCGTCAAAATGTTGAAACTGGTCAGTACAGTATAACATCGAACAATGTTCTACACCACATATACAGTAACAAACCTTAGGGTGCTTGAACGCACCATTAGGATCGGTTATGGCTAACCAACCAAGTCTCCAGCCGGGCACCAGCCACCTCTTTGACAATGAACCGAGGGTAAGAACAGGAGCAATTGATCCAAACTTTCCCATTGGTACAAATGGGGTTTTACCAAAAGCAAGATGTCCATAGACTTCATCAGCAATCACCAAAATTCCAAGCTTCTTTGCTGTTTCAGCTATCTGAAAGAAAAAGAAGTCCTTTGCCCTGTTAAAAACTTATGGATATACGTAGAATTATGGAGATGATCACAGGTTGGATGCTATATTACTAAGTAGGTCGATATGACTCAAAGATCAAGCCTATCAATTTCGTACAATCGTATTCAGTGAGATTGTCTGACACGAAACTTATTGTAGACGTGCAAGAAAAGGATCAGGTTACACTTAACCTAAACTCTTCATATAAGTGTTCTCACACTATTTTAAAAAAAAAAAAGGTTCATGAGATGGTCTTATGCAAGTTTCTGCGTTAGAAATTTAGAATAGACATGTAAGCTCTTACTCGTAAAACTCTATAAATGGTTATATTGTTTCACTTCGATGCAAATTTTGATATATCATGATTAAATCTTTACGTGAGTATGGAACCAAGGAAGGGGATGGGTCTTCAACATGTTGTATGGCTCTTGTAAAACGAGGTCTCGATAGATATAGAATGAGACAGTCTTAACTCTACAAATAGAAATGCTATTCGGTTGAGTAAGAAGAAAATTAGATGAGCTTTCATCTCATAAGTCTCCCAAAGTCATTACCTATTGAGCTAAACATCATCCTATAACACTAGTTAAAAAATTGTGCACAAGTGCCAAGGAGATCGAAACATGACGAACCTGCAACAAGTGTTGATAAGAGTATACATTTCCACAGGGATTACCAGGATTGATGATAACAATTGCAACAGTCTTGTCATTCACAAGAGCTTCGACAGCATCAAGGTCCACTTCCCAACCCTTATGGGAAATCAGATCATAATGCCTAACCTCGAGTTGCCTGAAGGAAGAGCAAAGCTCGTAGATTGGAAAGCCTGGCCTTGGGAGCAATACATTGGCACCGGGACGAGCAAGTATGGATAGTGCAATGTCTATGGCATTTGTGCAACCAGATGTTACAAATACATCATCCTTCTGTAATGTATATGGCAAGTCACGAGAAAGGTAATCTGCAATTGCCCTGATCAAGAAACGATATGTCAACATAATATTTTGTTAGTCTTTGGGTCTCTGTTTTAGCATACTCAAGCTAGCATTGGCACATAATTGATTAGAGCTCTCATCACATATCCTCTCCATTTACATGACTTGAATTCAAAACTTTACATAAAGAGATCAAATATCAAACCACTTAAACTAACCTATATTAATATATTGTCAACACAATATATCCATTAAAACTTTTACCTTCTAACTTATTGGGTTTAAGGGCCTGTTCTTTTCGTGGGTAAATAGGGTGGGTAAAAGGGTGAAGTAGGTTGAAGTAGGTTGAGGTGGGTTGAGGTAGGTTGAAGTAGGTATTTTTTTTTGAGGTAGATTGAAATAGGTTGAAGTAAGTTGAAGTGGGTTGATGTTGGTTGAAGTGGGTTGAAATTGGTATATTTTTTATGTGGTGGGTTGAAGTGGGTTAAAATAATAAGAATGTAACTAATGTGTGATAATTTATGAAGTTATCGAAATTTTGTGAAATTTTTGTTTATTCTTTTTTATTTTTTATTTTTATTTTTCATTTTTCATTTTTTATTTTTTTATTTTTTATTTTTCATTTTTCATTTTTCTATTTTTCTATTTTTTTATTTTTTATTTTTTTATTTTTTAGTTTTATTTTTTATTTTTTTATTTTTCATTTTTTATTTTTTATTTGTAGTTTTTATTTTTTATTTTTTTAATTTCGTGGTTCTTATTTTTTATTTTTTATTTCTTATTTTTTATTTTTTTAATTTCTTGGTTCTTATTTTTTTATTTTTTTAATTTATTATTTTGTAATTTATTATTTTTGTAATTTTTAATTTTTAATTTTTTATTCAAAAAATAAAAATTTAAAATAAAAAATAAAAAGTAAAAAATAAAACAAACAACGTGAAAAATAAAAAATAAAAAATAAAAAATAAAAAAATAAAAAAGATAAAAGATAAAAGATAAAAGAAAAATAAAAAATAAAAAAATAAAAAGAAAAAAGAAAAAAATAAAAATAAAAATAAAAAAATAAAAAAATAAAAAATAAAATAAAAAATAAAATTAAAATTAGAAAATTAAAAATTAAAAATTAAAAATTAAAAATTAAAAAGAATGAACAAAAATTTCACAAAACTTTGATAACTTCATAAATTATCACACATTAGTTTCATTCTCATTATTTTAACCCACTTCAATCCACCACATACAAAATATACCAACTTCAACGCACTTCAACCAATATCAACCCACTTCAATCTAGTTCAATCTATTTCAACCCACCTCAAAAAAAAATACCAACTTCAACCTACCTCAACCTACCTCAACCTATTTCAACCGACTTCACCCTTTTTCCCACTCAATGTACTCACGAAAACAACAGGCCCTAAATCCCATATGATACTTTACAAATTATTAAAATTATGAAGGGGTGGGTTGAAGTTGGTTGAAATAGGTTGAGGTAGGTTGAAATTGGTATTTTTTTTTAAGTGAATTGAAATAGGTTGAAGTAGGTTGAAATTGATAAATATGGATTAACCCATGAAAAGAACAGGCCCTAAACGGCCCAAAATTCTTTGCCATATGATTTTAATTTAATCGGCCCCAAAAATATTATTTGTTTGAGGTCATGTTCATGATCGGCCCAAGTCCATGCGATACTTGGTCTTGTTAAGCTAACAATCTCCAATGCAATGGTTCGGTGCTCAGTGAGCGCCATGGACCGTCAGTGGGCTAGGCCACGGTCCGTGACAGTAGGTGACTCTAAAGCCACTCAGTTTGTTGTCGTTATTTTTGGCTGGACATTATTCGTGGGTTTCATGGGCATGTTTCAAGAGCATAAATACAAAATATTTATGTACTATTATCATTCTTTTTATGAGTCTTTATTTGGATGATTTTATGACTCAACTTTTGGTGTTCTCTTCCTTTATTGTCAGAAGAGTTATATATCCAACTTTCTATTAATGGGTGTTCTTCGGGGGCATTGGTGCAGTGTGAGCGGCTTTCGGGAGTGCCTATCGACACTACCCTTTGTTATCATTTGTGAGGTGTTTATGGAGCCAATTTTACCTCTTCTATTCCACATTTTCATAGTAAAGTGAGAATTTGTTTGACCGCTTCATTTCTTTGATCTTGTTACTGGCGGTGATCTCTTTTGGCTCCCTATTGTTGATCTCTTTTGCATTGATCTCTTTTGGCTCAATGTTGTTGAGATCGTTCTTATACTCAACCATATCATAGTGGATTTATTACTGTTGTCGTCTATGATTTTCTCCCGATTTGAATTTCGAGGTAAATTTTGTGTATCCACCATTTTGATCTTAATCTAGCTTAATTTTCTCAAACATCAGCATCTTTCCACACTTCCGCATGTCGTATGCTCGATTTTCAATTATTATTTTTCCTAACATAACTATGCAACCACGAGTAACTTTCTGCCAATTTCATCCCTGTCCTTTTAGTTTTTGTCAAAAAACAATGCAGCAGTTTGAGCAAAAATCAAAGGAAATAATGGCACACAGACTAAAATATGTAGAAGTTTGAGCAACTTACTTCCTCGTTTGAGGAAGACCCACGGTGGGAGCATATCCATTGAAACTTCCAGAAGACAAACTCTGCCGTACGGCCTCCTGAGCCACATGAGTGGTACTAAAGCACAAGTGGGCAGTCGGGTCGCCCATGCCAAGCGAAATCACGTCCTTCTGCCCATTACCACCGTCGATTTCTGACATTATCAAGCCAATAATCCCCTTAATGGTGATCATATTTTGTGTTTTCTCATGACTATGCTGCTGACAACTGCCATCCAACAACTGTATTCCTGCCTCCTTCATGTCTTGTTTTCTTGCTCTGAGTACAATTGAACCGCTATTCTTGTTTTTCTTCGGTGGGCTGTGTTGAGCAGCTATATGTTAATTATTGTGTGTCTGTCGTATGATATTTGCTAACCTCTTATTTGGTTTTGAAAGCAATTTAATTTCATGGCGATGAGAATGCCAGAGGAGTGACACATACAGTTGTGTATATATATGTGCAAATAGGGAGAGGGAGTGACCCGATGAGGACGAAGTTACATGTTTTAGTTGATAACCACCACCACATGTTTGGGAATTGAATTGTCGTGTGTGAACAAATTATAAAGGGACACCAATGTACGATTTTGTCGTCTTGTCCATTTTGGAATTAGCAATAGCATGTCAACACTGATTAATTATTCTTTTGTAAAGATTTTGTTCACGCATGCCTCAGTGAAAAGAGATCGTTGTGATATATGTTATACACATTATTTTTAGATAACTGCGTAGTTTTGACGGGTTAAATTTTGCCTATCTTTACAATTCAGAATAGTGTGGAATGAGATCATCCATATAGAGTTACTTTTTATCCTTTATAGGAATACTGTAAGAAAAGCCCTTGGGAAAATAATTATCCAAATTATATTTCCTACCTTTCTTTTTTTTAAAAAATCCAGATTTAAGTAGGAGGAGGTAAGTTAAGATTTATTTTAGTTGTTGAATGCATGAATTTGTTAGTCTATTCCCTTCTTAAAATATAAAATGGATGTAAACTAACTAACATCTTAATAAGTAGATTCTAGACTTTTCAGTGTTTTGGAGCAAAGTGTACACTTATCAAGGGACATGAATTTACCTCTTTTTGCTCGTATTAGTATCTTTATGGCCCTCAATTTATTCATTCTTGCGTCCTACCCTCCTACTCTTGTAGCATTGGTCACTGTTGTAACTTCTCTATGAGTGATCACGGCCATGTTCTTTTTCACAACGGTGAATATTTAGACCATAGCTTGCATCTTCTTACAACTTCTTATATTTTTTATAACTCCTTACATTTTTAACAAAATTCTGCATTTCTTATATCTCTTTACATCTTCATACATGTTAATTCTTGCATCTTCTTATATATTTTTTATGACATTCAACTTGTCATGTATTTTTTTCTCATATTTATGGAAATATGTATATATATGTATTTTTTATATACTACCAATATGAAAAATCTGTATATATTTTTATGAATATAATATTTGTATAAACATAAAAATAAAGTTTAATGATCTAAATTATATTTTAGCTTCTATATGAATTATATACACAATAAAGAAAATAAGTTAACATATTTTTAAAATTACAATACAAAATTTGCATTCATGTTTGAGTGTCGACGTGAATCATATATGAAAATAATCAAATTGTAGGTGATAAAAATATTTCAATTATTTCATCCCTAAGTTTATCAATAACAATTTGGTTGCTATCATCATACAATTGAACATTGAGTGCTCCATCAATGTTTGCGTCCCGTGCTGAGATTGCCATGTGTTTTTTTTATGTGAAATAATAAAATTATGGAGAGTTCAACAAGCAATGATTATCTCAAGCTACTGCTCCAACCTCATTTAAAGCATTATGTTAAAAATATTAATTTAGAATTGTTTAATTCAAATAGGATTTTGTTTTAAAGGCTCTATTCAATTTTATTGAGAAAAATTATTATTTTTTAATTTGTTTATAGGGAGTTGAAAAAATTATTATTTTTTAATTTGTTTATAAGGAGTTGAAACTAATGTTAATTAAAAAAAAATCCTCAAGTGTAGAACATATTTGGTTCTATAAATTTGTGGGCTTGAATTTATTTTATTGTTATTTAATTGACTTGTTTACAGGTTTATTTCATTAATTTTGTTATTTCAATATTATTTCTTGCCATCCAAAATGATAACTATAGAAAAACAAAATTTGTTTGTATAATGTTTAGAAATAATTTTTTTAGTGATGGTATAAAATTAATTTCATAAATATCACTATCGCACTACACATAATTTACTTCCATAAAATAATTTATTTTCCAAACCATGCATTAAAGACCAATAATTATACATACATATCTAAAAATTATATTTATGTAATTTTTTAATAATTGAACAACTACTTATATCTATCTTTATAACTTCTTAAAACTTGTTACAGCTTCTTTACAGTTCTCACAACTCCTTACAACTTTTTACAACTTCTTACAACTCTTTTTATCTTCTTACAACTTACAGCTTATCTTATCACAAAAAAGAACAACCCCAATATCCCCTAAATGAGATGCTCCCGTTTAGTAAAGTTGTATTATCCATCCGACACTCCCCCATGATGGTTTTTAATCAAGTGATATTGTGAGCGATAATGTCTCCTACGCTGACCGCATTTAATAAAAATTCAACAAATCATTTTAAAATGACTTTTTTTAATTGAAGAGGTGACTAACACATAAATTTGGATATTTAAACATATTCAAAATTTTATTATTCAAATAAAATATTCATAAAATAATAATTAGTGAATCTTGAAAATTTTAAAATCAGTCAAAACTTTTGTCATATTGAGCCAACGAAATCTTAGTTTAGTGGTTAAAATTGAGGATTTGAGTACATTATATCACAGGTTATTCAAATTCCTCATTTTTTATTACATTGTATTCACTTTTGCGACTTCTCTGAAAACTAAAAAACAAAAAGCTTATATCACATTATTGTCTTTTGAGAATAGTTTCCCACAATATACATTTGTTATTTTTCATTGGTCTATATTTGAGGAATCAAGATTTGTTTTTGAAGTATTCTTAATAATCCACAATTCCATGAGAAAAATATTGAACTTTGGAAGCAGATTCATTTATATTTGAACAAGTGGACTAGCCTATTGCCCAGCCCCCACCCCACCCCACCCACCCCCCCTCTAAAAAAAATTTGCACATTACAATTAATGTTCACACCCTAAAATAGATAAATAGATACTTTTTGTTTGGCTGGTTGATATAAATAGACACTTGAGCCCATAAATTTTGTACAAGACGGTCTCACAGTTGTTTATTATGAAGTCATCTACATTATAAGTTTTTTTTCTTTAAATTTTATCTAGCAGTCAATGAATAATCATTTGTTTCACACTAATTACGGTGACACGATTTTATGAAAAATTTTTTTTAAAAGAAAGAATGAAGATCCACATGCCCACTATTTTTTATGAAGATGTTATTGATTTGTATACACAGAAGAATTCAATAAATAAACTATAACATCTAATCCCAAGCATATGCAATTTTCACAAATTAAATAGAAATAAAGTCAAATGTCTAAGGTCTAACTCAAACTTAGAGAAAATAAACAACAGCAACGCAATATATATAACTTAAAACTAAAATCCCCACATCTTTCTAGTTTCTAGTGCATAGTTATGTAACCCTTCTTAGGGCATCCCAGCCAGAGTTCTATTTTTTGGAACTCAGGCCTGCCACGTCAACATGAGTTTCACTTTCATTCGATTCAATTTTCCAACCATTGGAACTCATTTCAGGATAACTAATTGTTATGGAGCCCATAATTTAAACTTAACTTATTACTTTTTATTTTTTATGGTATGTTTGTGTTTTAACTTCTGTAACATGTGTGAATGTTTTTATTTTTCGAGAGTAAGGAATATTTATTTTGTTGACATAAAAATGTATAAATTTTTGATTTTAATTTTTTCTATTATTATTTTTTTGTGTTTGTTTTCCAACAGGTGAAAAAAAATTTCTTTCACCAATTAAATTAAAAAATTCAAACATATATTTGAAAATATATTGTTAGAATGCCTTGAATCTGATTTCTTTAACCCCCTTTCACATACCTAGCACGGTGGTACGTGATTTTTCACAAATTTTTCACACATTAGAATTTTTAGGGGGACATAATTTGAATTTTAGTTGTGATGAAACACAAATTTTTAGTATTTATAGGAAATTTTTGGAGCAAAAAAAAACAATAAATAGCTTCTCTCTTTTTTTTTTTTTTGCTGCTCTCCTAAAACGCAGCACTCTATTGCTGCATCATGGACGAAACGCTGCGTTTCATGCCCACAAAAGACAAAAAAAATTGAACGCGGGATGGAACTGTGCGCGGTTCCGTCCCGCGTTTCTTCCACGCGTGCTTTCGGCTGCCCACGACCCGTGTCACCCGCGGTCCCCCTCCCCTTCACACGTGTAATATGGCTAGGGATTTTCCCCACATGACCCCAAAATTGCTTGCCTAAATAAATGTGCTTTTTTTTTTCGGTCTAGCTAAAATGTTTAGTTAGATCGTTGTCATTTGTCATGTCTATTATTTGAAAATTGATCTTTACTTTGTATTATTTTTTTCAGACTTTTTGATATACCCAATGACTTAATAGTTAAAAAAAAAAAAACGAAATTAGAAATGACCTTGTAGACATCTTGCTATATATTTTCAGGGACTTAACCTAATCTGGGGTCAAAAGTCAAAATTCACAGCCCACTAGCAAGCCACCTTGTAGATCGATTTACGTGGTGTGATGGGAGTGGTTGTTGTGGACGTTGTATTGTAGGACAGGTTTAGTTCAGTAACTAATGTCAGATACTCAGGTCTATGAATTTAGTATCGTGACGTAATTTTAATTAAGAGGAGGACTTTATTTTTGTAGAAAATGAAAATCATGAAAATAGAGAATAAACTTTAGAAAAATTAAAAGAATTATTATATATCGTGGCCTGGGTCTATCACGTGCCACTCTCCTATAATTTCTAGGTTTAGTTTACTCACTTTGTTTCTTTTTCATGTTTTATTTTTCAACAAAATTTCATAAGGACAAATTGGTCATTTTAGCAATTTAAGTATTCAAGTAGGGTCAGGTCACGTATTTCAATCAAGCTTTCGTTAGAATCCGGGTGAAGATTATTGTCAGGCTTTAATGACGATGAGAAACTTTTAATTAAACAAAATTGGTGCACATCAATTAGTTCAACTAATGAAGTCTGAGAGTTGTTATGTAACGCTCCCAATTTAAATGTGCATAATTATTTGATCGATGATTAAGTCACCATAAGGTGACAGCGGAATGCCTGTATAATCACTACAAGAATCCGGTCCATTGAAGACCGAAATTTAGAGAACAAAAAAAATCGGTCTCTAATTTTAATTAGAGACTGAAGCCCATTGTAGACTCCAAGCGAGACTGGCCTGGAGACCAGATGTATTGGACTCAAATTAAGAGCATAATTAGAGACCAAATTTTGCAGCCCATTTCAAATTGAGATCAAATTTTTTCGATCTCAGAACTCGGTATCAACGTCCCCTCTTGTTTTCCTTAGCTCATTGCCCGGAACTCATTCGCAGTTCCTCGTACTTTCAATTCAAGTTCCTTCTTCAGAGAGAGAGAGAGAGAGAGAGAGAGAGAGAGAGAGAGGATCAATCGAAACTACGGTTCTTTCATCTCAGACCCAAGAAGAACAACGCTTCCCTTCGATCAATTTGAAGTTTTCAGAATTTTTCTTCTGCTAATTTGTGTTGTCCATTGCCAATTTCGCTCCCCAAAATGATGTTTGTGTTCATCATAATGTCCATACTTCTCAGCGTAATGCCAAGTTCTTTGCTAGCTCGACGTGTAGGTACTCAGTAGTGGGTACGAATTTTCAATTCTCATGGTCGTGCAGGTCCGAATTGCTCTGTACTTTGCACTCATCCCTTCTTCCTCGTCGGTAAGTATATATGTGCTCATCTTTTAGGGTTTAGCCTGGTCTAATTACGATTTAGGGATAGGATTTTCCAATTTTTGGAATGATGATAAGATTCTGAGTTTGAGAAATTAGGCTTCTTTTAGTCAGTTCACAAATTTGAGGGATTCTAAAGTAATATATATCCCCACTTCTAATTTCTCTTGAATTACAGTAAACTTAAACTTTTACTTGAACTCACGACTCCATCATTGCCAGTAATGTAATGCAATATTGATGAACATGAAAGCCCAAGAATTTTTTTTCTCCTGGTGAACCCTAAGAAATATTTTGGATCATTGGTTGGAAGAGGATTTGATTAGGTGGGCTCCTGTAGTTGTCGCTCAATCGTTGCAATGACAAATGTGAGTTATCTAAGTAGCAAATTATATAATGCAATGACAACAATGAATCACAACAATGCAATCAGCTTCAGACACAAACTTTTTTATTAGCAATGAGAGGAAAGGCTTTTGAGCCTTCTGGTAAGCGACATCATATTATCGTAATGATTTTTAGCTACCAAAATCCGAAAGCGAGGACAAATAATGAATCATCTGGCTTCATAAACGCCAAGATTTTTTCCCCCCCTGAACCCTAAGAAATATTTTGGACCATCGTTTGGGAGAGGATTTGATTAGGTGGGCACCTATAGTTGTCACTCAGTCATTTATCATACTATATATAACACCCTTTTGTAAGCTCATGAAACATATTTTTTAAAAAAAAAGCAAAAAAATGTTAAGGAGATTGCCTGGCACTAATCATGGTAAGAAAATGATGGAGGTGTTAGAATCATAACCTGAAAAAGACTTACGAAATTGGTTCTACTTGCAACTTGACAATTATTCGGTCTCTTTCTTGTGGCTGTACAGATGGGGAAATTTCCTCTATTAATTTCCTTTCATCATCGTCGTCATTTAGTAGAGATGCTCACGCACAGAGTGTTTATGTAAGTAGCATAATAGTAGTTTTAAAGTTAGACGAATGAATCTTTACGCAAGCTACTTGTTTGACTTTTCCTCTTTCTTCTGATGTATGAAAAATATGAGCAACTGAAGGTCGATACTAATGTGCAAGTTGGGTCAGAAGCAAATGATCACCTCTTCTTAAAGGCTTGTGGGGGTTAGAGTGAGAAAGGGACTCTATATGGACTTGGTAGAGAGGGTCTTGCCATGTTTGAGAGACCATCCAAGTCTAGGCGTTGTAGCTTAAGTACTTCATTGACATACTCCTCCCCATTAGTTACCCAACTCCAAGATCAGCTGCAAACAACGCAAAATGAGCTCTAGACGACCCAAGCTCGTCTACGTTCGATAGAAGAGGAACTGAGGACCACTAGAGAGGAGTTGGATGCTACTAGGAAGCAGCTTGACGAGCAAAGACTTGGACTTATAGAGCTTAATGCTCGATTTGACCACTTCTAAGTGCTCATTGGCCACCCCATGCGTGCCGACAACTCCCAACAGTCCTCATAGGATTTGGCATGCATAGTTTTAACCCCTTCTGTATGTTAGTTGGATGCATAGTTGTAATAGTTTGAACCCTTGAGTATGAAACATTGGGTTTGTGACTTGTTGTATTTTGGATAACCTTTGTTGATTGACGCATTCTTTTGGAAGCGTTGGGTTGTACTTAGTTGTGGAAGTTTTGGAAGTGGTTATGTGGAATTGTTGTATATATTTGGAAGTGGTTATTCTTAGTTGTGTGTATTTATGGAATTCAAAATGGTTGCGAGAATTTTGGCGTAATGTATGATTTGTGGTGTCGAATATGTGGCATGTAAATTGAGCTATTGTAATATGTGACAATTGTGGCCAAGAAATTAATTAGATGGCATGTAAATAGCAAGTTCGGGCTACTTAAAGCAGCAGAATTATTGAAAGAAATATAGTTAAATTAGAGGCCGAAATTAAATATCAGTCTCTGTTTGAGACCGAGTATGAACTGCAGTTTCAAAAATGGCAAACACAAGCCCTAATATCAGAGACCGAAAGATTTGTACAGTCTCTAGTGGAGACCGAAAAAGTTGGTCTCTATTGGAGACCGATTTTGACAGTCTCAACTGGAGACTGTTAGGGTTTGGTCTGTAAAAGAGACTAAAGCCTTTGGTCTCTAACAAACACTCGGCATTTTGGTCTCAAACAGAGATCAAATAAGCCTAGACTCCAATAGAGTCCAAGAGTTTTTGGCCTCAAATTTCAGTCTTAGGTGGAGACCAATGTGCACATTTCAATCTCTAAATTTAAATTGCAACCAAGACCAATAGTTTTCAGTCACTGTTTGGTCTCAAACTTAAATTGAGACTGATTTTTATTTGTTGAGACCGAAATTTTTGGTCTTCAATAAACCGAAATCTTGTAGTGAATTGAAGGTGTTTCCGTTGTCTCCCTTAAGAGACAAGGCTAAAATGCCTGAATCATGTTAAAAAGAAACAAATTCGTGATGTTACAAACTTTTAGTACCTCAAGTGCGCCACCATTTCAAAAATTTTCATGAAGCTTTTAGACGTCTTGCTACATATTTTCAGGGAATTAACTCAATTAAGGCATTAAATCAAGGGAGATGAGGGGTTAGTGTGGGAGGAGGCTTCCAGACCATCAAACTAGCCACCCCCTAAATTGGTTTACGTGGTGTTGTGGGAGTGGCTGTCGTGGACATTATTATATATATAATATAAAACTGAATGGATTGAACGGATTGATGATGTTTTGACAAATGACAAGTCCCTATTAATTGTCTCCTATTAATTGTCATATATTTACATCAATACTATATTTTTTTTCCTTTATGGAATTAATTTAACAATTATAAATTTAACACAATGATGTCAATAAACATAACTTTAATTAATTAATAATGATTGCATTTTATTATTCATGTTCAAGTATCAGTATTAAATTATTGTTTCTTTGTTTAATTATTTTAACAGTTATAAATTTACAATAATCTTATTTCCTAATATTTCTATTATTCCCAATGTTTGCGCACATATGTATAATCTTTCTTCCTTTTTTTTTGAAAAATAAAAATTCCAGACTCACATTTGTGAAGTGTTGTTAGCAAATATTGGAAGAATAAAAAGGTGATTAGTACAAACATGACTGATTGATACATGTAAAGGTATAATTACTTTTTCCTTTTTTGTAGAAGTAGTGACTTGAAGTTATTTTTATTTCTCAAATAACAACAAGTCAAATTCAATTTGTTTCTACTTTTACTATTTACTCTGATAATAATATGTTATCATTTTCCTTTATGTGTGGCTGTAATCCAATTATGTGCATGCAATGATCACGGATAGTTCTACTCATAAATTCCAAGCTAAGTACGCATAAGGTTTTATTGGTATTTTAATAACTTCAAAGTCCAAAAACACAAACCAATAAGGGGAAAAAAAAAAAAAAGACTATGAAATTTTAACATATGCCCGTGCAAAGCACGAGATGCACACTAGTATACTCAAACTGTAGGGTGCGGGTTTAATTCGAAAACTAAGATGCTTAGGTCTATAAATTCAGTATCATGGCATAATTTAGATTGAGAGGACTTTTCTTTTTTTTTTGAAAATGAGAACCATGAAAATAGAGAATGGACTTAAGAAAAATTAAAAGAATTATCACATATCGTAGTCTGGGTCTATTACGGTATCACCTGCCACTCTCATATAATTTGTAGGTTTAATTTACTCACTTTGTTTCTTTTTCATTTTTTATTTTTCAACAAAATTTCAAAAATTGGTCATTTTAGCGAATTTAAATATTTCAAATAGGTCAAGTTAGTTATTTCAATCAAGCTTTCGTTAGAGTTGAGGTGAAAATTATTGTCAATGCTTCAATCTCAAATATAAACTTTTAAATTAAAAAAAAAAAAGGTAGTGGATCTCAATTAGTTTAATTGATAAAGTCTTTGAGATTTGCTACCATAAACTTGAGTTCAAATTCCGCATACATTAACCTTTGTGCCTTATTCGTATAAAAATCATATAATTTTTAAAAAATTATTATTATTATTACCGGAAACTCTCAGCATGACAGATATAGATGCACCCTATGTTATTCACTTATTTTTATCTTCCTCGCTCTTCTTAGCCCTCGAATGGTGCGTGGGAGTAATTGTAAGGAAGAGGATTAGTAATAAAAAAGATAAGGATAAAGCTGGATGAAAGTAGAACTGGGCAAAACAGAACATCGATCTATCTTTTCACATGCTTGAATATTATTGCGGTAAGGGAGTGTAAGAAAGAAGCGAAAAAACTTGTGACATATCAACTTGTGATACAATGATTGTTGCCCCCAACCAAACAATTACAATTATGGCTCAAATTACGGTTAAATATATATATATATATATATATATATATATATATATATATATATATATATTGGGTCTTGGATTTTTATTTCACTAGGGTTGAGTTACTGTTGATCCAATAAGAGGTATAGCTCTCATATCATAGATTTTTTCTATTCACAAGACGCGAACCGGATACCTTACTTAAAGGGAACAAATTATGTCAAGCCACTTGAACCAATTTGTATTAATAAGTCTGATAATTAATATTGATAATCAATTAACCAGAGGAGTGGAGTTAAACAGATGGCAAAGCATTACCTAAAAATGATTCACGCTTACATGTAAAATGAAAAATCGATATTTTATGATGAATATACTTAATTTTTGAACGGCATGCGAAGTATCCGTACCTGGAAGGGTGCCGTCTCTCTTCAATGAACAATGAGGCTTTGAATTGGCGAATGGGATGCTAGCGCTGCTTGATTGCTTGATAGATAACCTTTAATTAAGAGTTGATCATATTATTAGTTTGTCTCTTTAGTTCTGTGGTGTCACTCAGCTATCAGTTATGTACATTCATACTTTTCTAGTGTCGCATTTTTCCATCAATATGATCAAATTCCACACATATATATATATAAACAAAATAAATTCTCTAAATTTTCGACAAGTATCATTCTCACATAGTTTCTAAGATAATTAATATTTTTTTATTTTTTATAAGAAAAACAAGCCAGTCAGTTACAAATGGAACATTTTCTTTCTAAAAAAAAATTTTTAAAAATTAATTAGAATCAAAGAAATTTTCTTTCCAAATAAAAAAAAATACAATGCTTAATAATGGCGAAACAATATATTATATCACTTTTAATCAAAAATTTATATTATATACTACCTCCAATATTACCAAAAATAATGTATTATATTATAATAAAATATATGCACCAGTTACGAATATTCTATATAATTCTCATCATTATTATTATTTTCTATCTATTTGAACATAAACATAAATATTAATATAAAATATTAAAGATCCTCGATATAATAAAATCTATATTCGGGATCCTTATATGCAGAAAAATACTAGTAGAATTTACTATCAAAAGGTACCAATTTGCTTTCAATTTTCACATCACAAAATTCCAAGCCATTATTAACAATTGATTGTGGTAAGATTATGTTACCTTTAATATATACTATTATTGTAGTATGTGAAAACTTACTATGTTTTTTCAATTTTCACCATACTAGAGTGAAAGTGAGTATTAACAATTTTTTATGATAAAAGTATATTCCTTTTAACAAGTTCTTATGGTTACATTTTTACTATCAAACTACAAATAATTACTACAATTAAAAATTTTATGAGATTTTTCATGTATTGTAGAGGTCATTAACACTAATTAATACTTAAATCCATGCAATTTTAAAACATTTATCGATGCTTTTATACTTTGTACTGGTCAGTATCATTATTTTAAGCACAAATGTACAATAGTGTATGTATGTTTTGATGTCTCATATTTAGGCCCTGGTCAGCAACAATATTTTGAGTAGCATTTACTGTTTTGACCAAGTTAATATACTAATCAGTTAATTTTTAGTGTTCGATAACCTAGTATTTTGACTAGCATTTCAAGTAGTATTTAGTATTTTAATCAGCATTTTTGAAAGGCTAACAATATTAGCTTTTGGCATTCAAAAGTAGTATTTCATATTTTTTGGCCAAAAAATATTCTTTGAAAATTTTATATTTGGAAATTATATATATCTTTTTATGTCAATTTACATTAATCAGCAAACCCAATAGCTAAATTTATCGAACACATTTATTTCGACTGCTCATATAAACAACTATCCGTTAACTAAATTAGAAACACTATCCGCTACTTAAACAACTACTCGCTATCTGAACTGCTGCTGTCTACCATATAAACAGTTAATTTTACCAAATAGAACCTTAGACAAATTCATTCACGTACGTACTTTTAGCTACCGCTATGATCATATCAGAATTAATCAAGAGGTTCATCTTCAAGACTTAAATGGCATGGCGCAACTCTTTCCGTCTCTAACTCGTCACTAATTTTACATTTTGATTCCTAAACGAGGCATCAAAATGTATTCATCCTAATTCCTAAGAATTGCTTCAAGGGAAAAAAAAAAAACCCCTAAATTTAAAAGTTGAAACAAATGTCCCTTGACTAAATTAATTATCCATATATAAAGTTAAAATGTTTGTTTTTTAAAAAAAACTATCTTAAACATGTACCTAGCAAGGCTGATATGGTGGAAAAATATTTTTTTAAGTTTTGGGCTTCTAAAGAAATTAATCGGTCCTTAATTAATAATTATGAACAATTTATAATTTTGTACCAGAATTTTAGAATTGATACTCGGTTGGATTCCAATTAACTATATATATTCAGGTCTAAATTTGATTGCATTTTTAAGTTGACAACTGACAAGTCTATAGAAAATATAATAGAAAATTCAAATATATTTTTAATGTAAGTTAATCTAACTTAAACTTAAGACATGCTAATAACTTCAAGTTGATTGAAATAAATTTGATATGTATGGTAGGACAAAGACAATCACATCTAAAATATTAACTCACATCTAATAATGTTATGCACGTTAAAGGTAATTTATTTTGATAAATTTCATATGATTGGATTGAATGCCAATTAACTCCATATCATGTTCATTTTGGCTTGAAAAGATTTAAACTTAAGTAAGATTTAAGTTAGATTAATTTTGAATTAAGTTATAATAGCTTGCCATAATGAATTATATGCAATTGTTCACGGAAAATCACCACTAGTATGGTTGTGAAATTTTGATTTGTTCAATTTGGTGATGTCAGAATCGAGTTTGATTCAAAATCACATTATGTTGCTTTGGATTTGATTTTAGGTTGGATATAGGAATTAATTCATATAGTTACTTTAAGATTTCCCTACATCACTTGTTAATTTTTTATATCAATTGGGCAATTAACAAAGAGTCATGCATACAAGCTCCAATAAGGTTCCATCCCAAAATATATTAGTGATAGGTGGAGTAACTCACAAGCTTATATGTGTGCTCAAGCCCTTCAAATTTATCAATGTGGGACAATACCTACTTTCATATTCTTTGTATTTTTATTAATGTGGGACAATACCCACTTTCATACCCAACACGTCCTCTCATTTGTGGGCTACTAACAAGTCCCAAAACGTGCACACAATTTTAATCAAACGGGGATGGTGGCAGCTTAAGATCGAGTAATCTGCTCTGATACCATATTGAATTTTTTATATCAATTGGGTAATTAACAAAGAGTCATGTATACAAGCTTAAATAAGGTTCCATCCCAAAACCAATTGACGATAAGTGGAGTAACTCACAAGCTTATATACATGCTCAAGCCCTTCGATTTTATCAATGTGGGACAATACCCACATTTATATTCTTTGTATTTTTATCAATGTGGGACAATACTCACTTTCATATCCAACATCACTATTTTAGAAGCCACATCATTACTAATTGTAAAGAAATAAAAGTGTTTTATTTATTTCAAGGGTATTTGCTCTAGTTTTTAAGGTCTAGGTGCATTTCCTATCCTCGACTGAAAGTATGAGGGTATTTTAAGCACTCTAATTCCTAATGCACATTGCAACTTTAATATGTATAGAACTTATTATTTATCCCCGCATTTCACATATACATGTGTGTGTGTCTCAAAATTTGAGTAACATGTGTCAAAAGATTAGAAAGTTGTGTTGTTTTGCAGTACCCATATAATGCATGAAAAGATTGAGTTTTACTAACTGTAGTAAGTTTATGTAAAAAATATAGTAAATTATATTCCTAATTCATGTAATTTGCAAAAAATAAAATATTTGAGGCTCTGCAAAAGAAGTACACTTTTAAAAAGTTAAGTGAAAAATCCTACTCCCAAAATTATTTGTAGATGAAAAATAGAAAAATTAATTTATAATATCTTAAACTAATTGTGGATTTTCCACTACTTCTACTTTTTTAAAAG